>OZ024816.1:57554093-57784670 GCA_964017055.1 Chloromyia formosa | reverse complement strand
TTAGGCTATGCACAATTTTAAACCGAAATAAGGTATGCGAAGGAAAGCGAAAATTGCCATGTACATACTTACCTTCAATTTAAACGAAATTAAGCATTGAGTGTGAAACCGAAAGAATCCATGCATAGTTACTTTCGGTTCCAACCGAAATTATCCATTAATGACTTATTTCCAAATGGCTTATTTCATGGTGCCATTAATGTGTTAAGGCAAGTGATGCTCACTTAGGCTAAATACACACTAGCAGCAACGACTCTCGACGAGTGCTAAAATTTTACCTGCGGACCGATTCGGTCGTGTCAGAATGTGAATCCGCTCATTTGATGCTATGTATCTCGACTGATGTCGAAATTTCATTGCCGGCAGCAGCAATTGTAGCGGCATCGGCTGCGTCTTGGCTATGCTGCTTTCCAAGCCTCATTGAAAGCAGCGACTATGGCGGCATCAAACCTCTCTTAAGCTGGCAGAGTAATGCTCGAACCAGAATGAACGTAGAACGCAGCAGCAACGGCAGCGATATGTCAAATTAGAAAGCACGCATTTCCCATACGCGACCTAGATTGAACACAGCGGCAATGACAGCGGCGAAAGCAAACCTGCATGTTGTTGTAATTGTTGCTGCCGCTGCTGCTACTTTCTGTGTTTATTCTGTTTCGGGCATAATACTGAATTGATACTTTGAGCAGCTAAAATATGAGATTCAATTTTAATACAGTTGTCGTTCGGTCGTTATCAGGACCTTTTTTTGTGTATTACATTTTGTCGGGACACATAATGGTGTGTATTTCGCCTAAAGGTCGTCACACATGAACGAGCACAACCACGACCAAACTTGCATCGAACATCAATTTCATAGAACGTTCGGAAAAAAAGATTCTTCTCATTGCCACCGTTCTATGGAATTTTATGATTCGGTGGAAGTTTGGTCGTGGTTGTGCTCGTTAATGGCCGCTTTCACACGAGGACTCATTCCCACTACTCACTAATTTAACTTTAAGTTTTTGGGCGAGAAGGGGTCGCCGTAGGTAACAACCTGACTCAAATTTTCAACTCTTGACCGAATGGTTGAACAGGACTCACAACGCAATTGGAATGAGTCGTGGAAATGAGTCCTCGTGTGGAATGTGGAGAGGCCCGTTCAACCAGCCGTGGTTTGTCAAACCATAGTTTGATCATGTCAACGCGCCTTAAAATAAAATCTCATTGTCTAGCTAACGGCAGTTGTCAGGACAGTCATATTTATCATATTCGTTTATTTATCGCACTACTGTATCCATTCACAGCCATCGTACACTGACAGTCGGTTATGTCAATTCTGACGGCACATGGAAACCATGCATAAGCACTGCCATCTTTACTCTCAGGCCGGAGTGTCCGCTGGTTGTCAAAGCACTAACGACATGACAAGCAGTCAACCATTTGTGAACGCGTGCGGTCGCCCGGGGAAATTTAGCGATTTGCGTGCGTAAAAGTGAGTTTAGTGTCACGATTTCAAGTGAAAATAAAAGTGTTGGCTATCAGTGCCGTGTTGAAGTGAAAAAACGTGAAGTGCCGGGAAATATCGACCAAAATGGTATGTTGAAAAGCGCGAGGCTTGGAAAGTACGACACGGTGAATTTTTGCACTTTTCGTTAATTTTCCGGCAATTTGACTAATGTGGATGGTGCAGCACTACCCTGAGACGGATCCTCGGGTCGGTGAATTCAGCGGTAACTCCCGGAAGTGCCCCAAAAAGTGAATGCAAAGTGGTTGTCAAATTACAACATTACAGGTGATTTCCGGTCATTTCGTCGGAATTCATAGGGTAAGTATACGTTTTATTGTTGTGCTAATATTTTAGTGAATTGATGCGCCCGGATCTTGAACACGTTTCTGACGAGCCAGACGAAAGTTTCACTGCAGCTGACAGGACTAGATGCCTGGCTGTGAAACTTTCGCCCGGTTCGTCAACATCGTGGTGAAGGTCCGTATATACGGGCGCTTCACTTTACTAAAATATTAGTACAACAAAAAAACGTATACTTACCCTATGAAATCCGATGGAAAGGCCGGAAAATACCTGGAATGTTGTCATTTGACAACCACTTTGCATTCACTTTTTGAGGCGCTTCCAGGAGTTTCCGCTGAACTCACCGACCCGAGGATTCGTCCCAGGGTAGTACTGCACCATTCACATTACCCAGATTGCCGGAAAATTAACGAAAAATGCAAAATTTCCCGGTTTGCACTCACATAACCACACTCATGCCTCGCGCACTTTCGAGCAGTTTATTTTGGTCGGTAGTTCGCGACACCTTGCATTTTTTTTTTTCACTTTCAAATATCAGTGACAAGCACTACTTTCAATTGCACTTAAAATCACGACGCTAAACTCAATTTTACGCACGCAAATCGCTAAATTTCCCCGGGCGACCGCACGCGTTCACAAATGGTTGACTGCTTGTCATGTCGTTAGTGCTTTGACAACCAGCGAACACTCCGGCCTGAGAGTAAGATGCTTATCCATGGTTTCCATATGTTAAGTGTGCCGTCAGAATTGACATAACCGACTGTCAGTGTACGATGGTTGTGACTTGATGCAGTAGCGCGATAAATAAACAAATATGATAAATATGACTGTCCTGACAACTGCCGTTAGCTAGACAATAAGATTTTATTTTAAGGCGCGTTGACATCATCAAACTATGGTTTGACAAACCACGTTTGACAACCCACTTGAACTTGTCAACCCCCTGTCAAACTGATTTGAAGTCTTGTGCTCCTGTCAAACCGTAGTTGGACGGTGCACAACTTTTCATCAAATGCTGATTTGTCAAACCTTAGTTTGATCATGTCAACGCGCTTTTATTATAGTTGCCGTTCGGTTGTTGTCAGGACGTTTTTTTTATGTATTGTATTCTGTCGGGACACTTGCATCGAACATCAATTTCATAGAACGTGCGGAAAAAAAGATTCTCCTCATTGCCACCGTTCTATGGAATTTTATGATTCAATGGAAGTTTGGACGTGGTTGTGCTCGTTAATGGCCGCTTCCACACGAGCACTCATTCCTACGACTCATTCCAACTACTCACTAATTTGACTTGAAGTTTTTGGGCGAGAAGGGGTCGCCGTAGGTAACAACCAGACTCAAATTTTCTACTCTTGACCGGCTGGTTGAACGAGCCTATCCACACGAGGACTCATTCCCACGACTCATTCCCATTGCGTTGTGAGTCTTGTTCAACCATTCGGTTAAGAGCGACAACCAGCGGTTGTGCTCGTTCATGTGTGACGACTCTTAGGCGAAATACACACCATTATGTGTCCCGACAAAATTTAATACACAAAAAAGGTCCTGATAACGACCGAACGACAACTGTATTAAAATTGAATCTCATATTTTAGCTGCTCAAAGTATCAATTCAGTATTATGCCCGAAACAGAATGAACGCAGAAAGTAGCAGCAGCGGCAGCAACAATTACGACAACATGCAGGTCTGCTTTCGCCGCTGTCATTGCCGCTGTGTTCAATCTAGGTCGCGTATGGGAAATGCGTGCTTTCTAATTTGACATATCGCTGCCGTTGCTGCTGCGTTCTACGTTCATTCTGGTTCGAGCATTACTCTGCCAGCTTAAGAGAGGTTTGATGCCGCCATAGTCGCTGCTTTCAATGAGGCTTGGAAAGCAGCATAGCCAAAACGCAGCCGATGCCGCTGCTGCCGCTCTAATTGCTGCTGCCGGCAATGAAATTCCGGCATCAGTCGAGATACATAGCATCAAATGAGCGGATTCACATTCTGACACGACCGAATCGGTCCGCAGTCGTCGAGAGTCGTTGATGCTAGTGTGTATTTCGCCTAAGTGAGCACCACTTGCCTTAACACATTGTGTGCGTTCAGAAGGAACTGAGCAACTTCCGCTCAGCGAACATGTTCAGAACGAGCGGGTTCAGAAGTGACTGAGCAACTTCTGCTCGGGTGAGCATGATCAAATTTCACCGAGCAAGAAATATTTCTGCTCACTGATCAGTGCTCAGGTTCTTCTTCTTCTTTTCAACCTCACGCTCATGTTGCGAGTTTCCGAGTTTTGACAGTTATCAAATTGGTTGTTGTGTTTTCGCCGTTTTCGGCTTCTAGTTCTTTGGTTTTTGGGTGCTTTTGAATTTGTTTTCTCGTTGTTCGTGATTTTTGTAATGGACAGCGCGGGATTCATGTATTTTCCACTTTTCGGCACTTGACGTCTAAAATTGTCATCGTCAGCTTTCAGCTGGTGGATTTGTCAGCTGGTGAAGTAGCGTTCAGCAGGTGCAGACTCCAAACCGAGCAGCTCCGGAGCTGCTCGCGAGCAGTTGCGGAGCTACTCGCGAGCGGTTTCTGCTCTTTTGCCACCTTCTGAACGCACTCATTAACGGCACCATGAAATAAGCCATTTGGAAATAAGTCATTAATGGATAATTTCGGTTGGAACCGAAAGTAGCTATGCATGGATTCTTTCGGTTTCACACTCAATGCTTAAGTTCGTTTAAAACGAAGGTAAGTATGTATATGGCTATTTTCGCTTTCCATCGCATACCTTATTTCGGTTTGAAATTGTGCATAGCCTAAAAAAAAATGCTGGATGCAGATATGCTAGGACGAAACGGCTGGAGGTACATGCACAAAGAGTGAAACGGGCGACCTAGGGCTACATGCGGGGGTTCGCAACGCCCTGGGAGGGGAGATAGTCCAGCTCGTTCCAAACCGAAATAATCCATGCACACTTGTGCGATACTGCGGGTTGTGAATTAGCAGTCGCTTGTGTGGGTTTCGCTCGCTCTGCGCTTAAGGGATCGGAACCCTCAGTATCGCACAAACATGAACGCTCGCTTCGCTCGCTCTGGGTACAACAGTCCCTTGTGTGGGCTCCGCTCGCTACGCTCGCTCCGCGCTTAAGTGATCGGAACCCTCAGTATCGCACAAACATGAACGCTCGCTTCGCTCGCTCTGGGTACAATAGTCCCATATGTGGGCTCCGCTCGCTGCGCGCACTCCGCACTTAAGGGATCACAACCCTCAGTATCGCACAAACGTGAACGCTCGCTTCGATCGCTCTGGACATTCAATTCAATTCAATCTATATGTATTATTTCGTATGCCTTATTTCGCTATGGCTTATTTCGGTGCCCCACATTTAACATCGACATAACTAAAGGCGCGTTGACATGATCAAACTACCTACTTGAACGTGTGAACCCCTTGTCAAACTCGTTTGAAGTGTGGGCTCCTGTCAAACCGTAGTTGGACGGTGCTCAACTTTTCATCAAATGCTAGTTTGTCAAACCGTAGTTTGATCATGTCAACGCGCTTTAAGGCTCTAAAACATAACAACATTTTGATTACACACATATTTGGTTATGTGAGGAAATATGTATCTAGTCGGAAAACACACAACACACACACATTAGGAGTGAATGTGAAGCGAGCCTATATATTACGTAATGTGAACAACCTGGAGAACGTAACAACAGTCGTGCAAAACTTGTGCGAATAAAATTCTACCTCTTCGGAATTAGCAATCATATCTGCAATAATATCTAAATCAGGAAGGTTATCTTGGTCAAAAGTGACAGCCGGCAGGGTGTTCGACGACCTCGAGTAACGACGACGTCGGCATGCAGCCACATAATCTAAGTGTTTCCGAGAAAACCGTACCAACCAGTCCAATAAAAAAAAAGGCATTGTTATTAATTAATTCATTTTAGGGTTTTGTAGTAAAAACAAAACCCTTATGAAATCGGTCATGCGTCCGTCTGTCCATCAAATATCTCATAAACCGCTGAAGCTACATATATGAAATGTTGTGGGAATATGTAGAATTTTTATAATTCGCCGGAGAAAGCGATTCGTTGTAATAGGCTGACTTTAAGGGGAGGTCCCATAGAGGGGAAATGAAGGTCAATTTTTTTTTTCATCTGGTATAGGCAAGTGGGGTATCATGAGAAAGGTACCGTCGAGTACATTTCATTTTTGGTATTTTCATCAAATTTTAAAAAAAGGTTAAAAGAGGTAGAGGGGAAAATATGTGATCCGAGTTTGTCCCCCCCCCTTGCATTTCGAGACCGCTATACTTACTAATATGAAAATTTGCAGGAAAGCGGAATTTCACTAGCATTGAAAACCAAAAATCGTAGAATTTTGATATCTCATCAAAAAAGGTTAATAATAGTATATTTCTATAGTTGCAGTTAGCACACTCCTGCACCCCTTAAACGCATCAGAGGTCAAAAATATTGATGGCCAATGATAGCCAACACTATAGGCTATATGTCTCGAAGTTTCATTGCAATCACGTAATATTTAATAATAGTACATTCATTTAAAGTTAGGCATATTGACACTATCCACACAAAAAATACACCTACCGGCCTCATAGGTGTGAGTACGAGTACTACTTTCATGTTGTTTTTCGTAGTGCGAATTGCAGTTATTTAATTAATCATTTTTGAAAGGGTAAAGATTGGTCGGGGGCGCTGACTAATACAACTTTAACGGGTGTAGGGTAGGGGGGGGGGGGGGGGCGGTGTCCACATAGAGGCGAAATTAAGGCCATTTTTTATCGACTGGTATAGGCAAGTGAGGTGTCGTGAGAATTTTCTTGAAATTCGTAGAAAGGGGAGCATTGGGGGAGGAGGAAATATTAGTTCGTAATTTGTCCCCTTCCCCTTGAAGTTCGAGACCGTTATACTTAGAATTATGAAAACTTACAGGAAGATGGGTTCCGGAAAATAATGGAGTCTGTCTTCTCAGAATAGGTCAATTATAGCTTATTTCTATAGTTACAGTTAGCACATCCCTGCATGCCTTAAACACGTTCGAGGTCAAAAGTACTGATGGTCAACGATAACCAACACCTTAGGCAATAATATGTTGTAAGTTTCGTTACAATCACGTAATATGAATTGGCATGTAAAATGTAAGCGAGTAAGACATTTTAATTATGTTTTTTTTATCCATCTGAGTGGTATCAAGAAGAGGAAGGAGCCGATATTTATATACCAAAATAAGCGCTTTCTACAAAACCCTCGGATTGCGGGCGTAGCCCTCTATATTCCGGTTTCATTTATTTATATTGGGTCAGAAAATTCCATAAGCACATAAGTGCACGAAAATAAGTAGAGTAAATTTATAAGTGTATTAAATTGGTAAAGACGGGTAAAGTAGTGGTTCCCATTTGTCAAATATTGCCCACCCAGACCCCTTATAGTTGCAGGGATAGTAAAAACACCTTTTTCGCCCAGAATAACTTACGTAGTATGTACTTAAAACTAAAATTTGTCCAATAACTGTTGCGTCTTTTCAAGGATATAATGGGCCAATGGATCTGTGTAAGCCAAAAAAAAAAAATGTTCCAATGAGCGACAACTGCCTGGATGAATGAATCCTTACTCCTACAAAGTAAGAACATGTCAAGTATAACTTAGCTAACGCCACAGGAAACGCCCAATACACCTCAGAGTGAAATTGCGAAGCCTCTCACGGGACAGTTCACCATTTAGCATGAGAATATCCTCGCAATAGCGAGTTTCTCGTGAATGTTTCTAATACATTGGCCACACTCATATTTCAAAGTTGCCGATCACGTCCGGAGGGTTATACACGCCCACTGTCATCGTTGGAAGCACTATTCGCAGGGAAGATGCCAGCGGAACTTGATCTGGCACAGTGGCATTATGGATGGTTCAAAATATGAAGTTGTTCTATAATGAGAATGTTGATCTACTGTTGTTGGGGCTGATCTGGGAACGTTGCCGGCAAAAATATGATTCTAGTCGTATAGGACAAAATTTGGCTTCAGAACGTCACGTATGTCCGCCAGAGGTTCCTCCAGGTCGACCGAAGGGAGAATCTCCCACTTGATGTATTTGAGCTTTGGAATCCATTTGTGACGCACGTCATCCTCTGGGGACGAAGTAGTCGTCCTGATTGATGACCCAAGTGTTGCCGACAATGAGGTTCGTGATCAGAATAGGTTAGCTCTGATTGGTGGTGAAGACATTATGAAGAACAACCGCCAGCGTACTTTTTTCCCCCGCAAGTCACTCCCGAAATTCCAAATGATTAACCACTGCACCTTTTTAGGTGATTGTATTCGCGCGGTATGACGTTGACTATTGACTGTCGTATGCAGATAAATGTTGTACGGAGCGCGTTGCATAACCAGATTGGATATGACCTCCATCCGCGATTCGTTTCTCACTGGCCAGGAAATATAAAAACTGAAGGCGATAGAAATGACCTGATGTTCTATGAGTACGAAAACAGAAAACGAGCACTGGGCCCAACATCAACACAATAACAACTACCTTCGCAATAAAGAAAGACGAGTGCTTTGCTAGATGATCGCTTCCCTAAAATTACAATATATTGTATTTCGTTGTTACACTCCTTCTTGTGGGAAAGCATGTGCTATCACTAATAGTAGCTGCTTGCTAAAAGCCATAATGGTTGGGACAATGATTTATGATTAGTTAATATGATTTATACTAGTTAATTAAAAAAAAGAATGACGTTTTGTTCATCAGGAAGAATCTATAAATCTATGACCATGATCAGGGTGACTATGTCTAATTTAAGACATAAGTTTTGAATAAAATAATCCAGCAGATAATAAGCTCTATGCAATATACCTGGAACGATCCAAATGTTTCCTCACCTGATTCACCAGATGTTCGGGTCTAAATACAATAGTTTCTCGTTGCAGAAGACAACATATCCGGCAATTTTATGAGCGATGCGAAAATGATGTTTCAAATCCGAAAATATTTTGAACTGTTTATTACACAGCTCGCCTTCATCGTCGAAGATTTCAATTAAATCGTCGCAATCTAACAGACACGATCTACACAACATTTTTGCGAGAAGTCACCCAGCCACAGTGACATGCACGAATCGCTCTAATCGAAATTGCAGACGAGATATAACGCAATGTGATAACACAACTGACTGTTTCGGATTAGCATTGAAGTCGACATCGTTAATTCGATATGTGTTGTTGTTGACGTTTGTCTTTTGACAAGCGGCAGCGTTAAACTGTTAGCACTTGTCGCTAGCACCGGCATTGCCTGTGTTCAACCAAAAAATATGTTTTGTTGCTTTCAACTTCCATTCAATTTCAAGGGCCGAGTGCATGTAATCTTGACAGAATAGTTAAGTACCGCAAATTGTTGCGGATACATTTATCCTCTTTCGAGTCCACATGCATCTGCATTGCTGAACTGATTGTTGATTGCAACAAGTTGAATCTGAAGACCAGTTTTGTGTCGTTCTGATGTTTCATGGTGTTAGAGGAATGGCACGTCTTTGCTTCCATCCGTGGCGTTGATGACTCATGTCATCAGTGTCAGGGATGGAAGCGGAAGCGCAACCCCCTTTTAAGTCTTGTATGCGTCATGTCACTCTTATTCACTGGCCCCGACCATTGTACCCAAGCTCTCAAATTATTCGCGTACCATAATGAAGGTTATGTCGTTATAATACACCACAAAATCGCTCAAAAAAAATGGAACATACATAGCAAATAAAATACGGGTTAATAAATAGCAGAGGTTGGACAATTATTTTAAAATCAATAATTATTATTAATTATTATTTGTGCTTTGAACTTTAAAATAATAAATATTTATTATTTTAACATTTTCCATTTGAAAAAGTAATTATTACAATTATAATTATTTCCTCAAATTTGTAATAAATATTTATTAATAATTATTATTTTTACCTACGCGATACGAGTGATGATTTCGATAGGAAGAATAGGAAGAACTAAGCCTGAAATGAATCTTCCAATCGAACTCTCAAACTCTCATACGAATGACACCTTCTACTCATATCCAAAAAAAAACTGATCTTTTTGAAGAAAGGCCCACAAATAAGGGAGTTTATGAAGGACCAAGGCTTTTAAGAAACTTTAAATGAGGTCGAAAAAGCTGTATGGACGTCTTTCAAAATAGCCGTAACTGAATTTCTTGGTAGTAAAAAAGCTGAGAACTCTGCAGAACTATGTAGTTTCAGAACTCCTTCAAAATTATAAAGCTCTGGGATGTAACATGTCCCTAAAAGTACATTTCCTAGGCTCACACTTGGACTTTTTCACCGATCTCGGTGCTGTGAGTGACGAGCATAGTGAGCCATTCCGCCAAGATATCCCAACAATGGAAAAACGTTATTCAGGAAGGTGGAATTCAAATATGCTTGCATACTATTGCTGGACATTAAAAAGAGATGTTCCTCAAGCAAAATAAAGAATAAAAACCACATTTTGATTTTTTAAATTATTATAATTAGATTAATGAATAAAACATCCAATAAATAAGTCATTTATCGTTTTAATTGTTTATTACAAAAAAAAACCTTGCTCGTTACAAAAAAATGCTATGCAGATTTGAAATCAGAACACAATATTGAAAAAAAAAATCATAAACAAAACCGATACAGGCTCTCGCCGACTGCGAAACTGCTGCCATGATACAACCTGAAAAATATGTGCTTCAAGAGTTCCCAATTTTTCAAAAATGTATTTTTTTCGATAGTTGAAAAGAGCAGCTAGGCACATAGGAAGCAATAATTATTATTCCAAAAAAGTAATTATTATCGAAATAATAATTATTTTCGAGAAAATAATAATTTTTTTTTTAATTTTTCTTGTTGTTTTTCATTATATAATTATTATTTTTGCTCGAAATGAATTTGTAATAATTATATAATTATTACGTTTTTTTTTTAATAAATATTTATTATTTAATTATTGTAATTATTATTTCCAACCTCTGATAAATGTCTGAGGTGTCATTTCATGGAATGCTTCACGGCGTGAATTGCTAATATCTGCTATAATGAGACGACACTGCCCAAGGTAGTTCCAAAAATGGGTGCATCACATATGCACTCAAGGGGGATGTACATATGTCTGGCACAATACTTATACTTGTTGAATCCAGAGAGGTGCTCCTCCGTCAAATATTTGTACTCCATGATTTTCCTCATATCAACCAGGCGGTATGAATGAATCTTTAGTCAGGACGACGTCAATTCCCTATATAATTTTGGTGGTGGATAATTATGGAGTAACCGACATGGGCTGCTGCCTGGTTGCCGACGTTGTCTAGTCACTTCACTTTCAGATTCCGATTCCACGCGAATAACACGTTTAAATAAAAAATAAAAAAAAAATAAAAAAACAGAATTATTGACCAAACTTCTTTTTATCTTTTGGCAAAAGCTGGACGTAGACCCGAAAACTCAATGCGGAATCGAGCCGCGATACAAGTGTACTCACTTCTCTCTAGGCTATCGTGCCACCACGACTGCCTTCTCGAACAGCTCAAGCAAAACTTCCCCACAGGTTCCGTTGTTCCTCTTGTCGTTCTTGCTTTCTCTTGCCAGGCTGACAAATGGGCGATTCTCATTGGCCAGACCGACGACATCATCCGATAATTCCGTTATTCGAAATGCAAATGAAAATTGAAATAAGCGATAATATACGGTAAAATAACACCAGCGACTTGAAATTTTGATCAAATGTTTGTAGTAGGATTCAGCTGGCTCATATTCAAAATACGTAAAATCCGACCAGCAAAACCCCTACTTCCCCTACAAATGAAACTTCAAATAAGCAATAACTTTCGATAGAATAAAGCCAGAGACTTGAAATTTTGCTTAAATGCTCCTAGCATGATCTAATTGGTTGGTGGCAATGATGGGCAAGATCCGACCCAAGGAACCCCTACCTCCCTTACAAATGAAACTTCAAATAAGCGATAACTTTCGATAAAATGAAGCTAGCGACTTGGAAAATTCGGTAAATATTTGTAGAATGGGTTGATTAATTGATTTTGAGAATGGTCAAGATCCTTCTGAATGATCGCCAACCTCCCCTATAAACTGGAAACTCACTTGTAATGCATATGGTCGTTGCCAATTGGTAACTTTGGTATCACCACTAGGTCCGTACAAGTCTAGGGTACATACGCTTCGGACTCCAGTCCGGTCTGGTTTTATGCTTCGAACTTAGAAGCATGGTTTTGCGCATAATATATTGTGAAATTATACTTTCGAAGGGAAGATATGAATTCTCGATGCATTAAGAACAGTATCCTGTTGTTTGTATGTAGTAGTAGTAGTCACCTGCCCTTTGAATTAATGGACAACAGATACATTCTTTCTTCGCTTCTTGGGCCACATTGATAATAGTGACTTGCGGGTTTGTCATGACCTTGCTAAACGGTCGAATTCAGCGGCAGTCCAACATTCACATTCATTCATTTTTCACATAACCGACTACTGTACGACATTGATAACATTTATCGCCTACTGTGTTGGATTTCCGTTCTGATAAAAAAATTAACGGACAACAAATAGTAATGGTAGTTTTCTTGAACTGAGGTTTATACTGATAGTAACAGAAAATATTATTTATGTATTAGGAATATAGAGTGAAATGTCGGATTCAGTCGTAAATTTTTGAACAGTTGTAACTTTTTATAAAGATAATTTTATTAATCAAAATAGGTACCAGCGGATGCGAAACACTTTTCCCAACGAGATACAAGTGCATTTATTCCTGTTTCGTAGAAGTCCGATTTTCTTGTTCGAAAAAACTCCTCGAAGGCATTTTTGACAGCTGCTTCATTGTTAAACTGTTTTCCTGTCAAAAAGTGATATTTGGATCACTTTTTGACAGTTTAAAGAAATGGTAATCTGTTGGCGAGAGGTATGGTGAATATGGCAGGTGAGGAAGAGTCTCATAGTGCAACTCGTTCAATTTTTGGATCGTTGTTTTAGATACATGAGGTCGTGCGTTGTCTTACTCAATTGCCCTAACCCCTTGAGAGTCATAGCGCGTCAACTGTTCCATGTGGCCCAGTTGACGATTCGTTTGCATAAACTGGTTTCGGAGAATGCAACTGCCAGCGTGCACCTCCTGCACATCCACGGCCACGAACGTCGTCATGGACGGGATTCGAACCCGAAACGCCGGTAGTCAAACATGAGACTGATACCTCAACACACTGCGCTACTGGTCGCCCCATGCGTTGTCATTAAGCAGTATAACTCCATCCCTGTTGACTAACCTAGGTCGTTCAACTGTCAATTTCTGATGCATTTCGTCCCGTTGAGCGCAGTATTTCTCAGCATAGATGGTTTCGCCAGGTTGCAGGAACGAATAGTGGATAAATCCAGCTACAGACCACCAAACAATCAACATTATTTTCTTTGGATGAAGGCTTGGTTTTGGCATGTGTCTTGCAGCCTCATCTCATCTAGCCGTTGGGCCGATCGGCGACGATTATCGTATATCCACTTTTCATCGCAGGTCACAATTCGGTTCGTTTCCGTTGCAGGAGAGAAGAGAACTAGAAATCTCTATTCGACACGCCATGTTTTGCTCGATAAGAGCATGCGGAACCCACTTGTCAAGCTTTTTCACTTTTCCAAGTTGTTGCAAGTGGCGGAAAACTGTCGAATGGTGCACGCCCAATTTCTCCGCAAGATCCCTTATGGTTTGTCGGGGGTCAGACTCCACCAATGCATACAGCTCGTCGTTATCGATCGATGGTCCTGGGTTTCCACGTGGCACATTTCGAAGATTCATATCTCCGGATCGAAATTTTGCAAACTACCGCCGACTGGTTCGTTCGTTACCGTATCAGGTCCAAATGTCCAGTTGATATTCCTCGTTGCTTCTGTTGCGTTGTGCTCTAGATTAAATTTGTAAAGGAAACGTAGTCGTTTTTGACTCGCTTCCATGTTCTTTTTCTTTTTTTTAGTGGGGATGCTCCTCAGCCCGGATGGGGGTTCTTAAGGGGGGTCAAAATGGTGTCAAAAATGCAAAATTCCTTATATTCTAGAAGTTATGGCCACAAAACAGTTTATTTAAAACTAGGGTATAGTAGTGGTGTAACTGCTTGAAACAGAATGATTTATGGGATAAACTGAATCGTGGTCGTGTGAACGGTCCACAACCCAATGCAGTTGACTTTCCAGTCCACGCTCGATACAAGCATGAGATCGAAAGCGTGCCACGATGTCATGTATTTGCCCCGTCAGAACGCTGCTTTACACTGTAGCAGTGACGTGCACTCGTAGTAAGCAATTCCAAACTGCTTGACTTACCGAAATAAGCAATTCAATAATAAACTTTGCTTACACCAATACACATATCATCATTTCAGTCAATGTTTTTCTTTGAGCTGAAGAATACATATTATCATTCAAATATTCCTTTACACATTCAAATTCTGATCCGCGCCTTCTTTTGGTTAAAAAACATTCGTTCAATTACTTTAGATAATATTCAAACCTCCCACATTTTGCACACCATAGACACCAAACTTAGAATAGGAAAATGTGCCTAGATCTTTAGATGCATGTACCATGTGTGCATCCAAATACTAGAGACATGTTGATTCCAGAAAATGGGAATCTTGGATTTCGGTAGTACATTGGGCAACGATTTTTTTTGTTTTGTTCGCAAATTTATATGAGACAAGTCAAGCACTGGCGCGACTGCTTTTGTGTGTGGGATAAAGCCCAATGATGCTTGTTAATGAAATGTTGCCAATGCAGGGAATGTTTATGGGAATTTGATTTTTCCAGTAGAGCTTTTGTTTTTGTTATGTAATGGATTTTCCGTTGCAATTTAAAAGAGGAAATCAGTGCAATCGGGTGATTTTGATTAAATTGTGATTTGAAGTTTTTTTGACCGTTTGTAGTGATTTAATTGATTTGATTTGTGATAAAAGTGGTAAGTTTTCTTTTCGCATTATGTCGGAGTATTGCTGCGCGACGGATTTCGTACTAAAAGCGGGATTTTCAACTCTTTCCTTTGCCAAGAAAAGAGAAATTATAGAATTGGATAGACCGAAGCCAGATCTTAGTTTAGAGTTTAAATTAAAAAATATTACGCGAAAATTCCATATCGAAACGTATGAAAAGTACATTTGGTTAACGGGAAGCTGTAAATTAAATAAGTTATTTTGCTGGCCGTGTCTTTTGTTCACGAATGAAAAATCTGTTTGGAATAAAGCTGGATTTAGTGATTTGAATAATTTTACGGGCTCAGCAGCAAAGCATTCAAGTTCCGAAAAACATCTTCAGTCGTTAATTAAATTAGATAATTTTGGTTCTCAGCGTATAGAGTTTATGCTTAGTAACCAGGTGGCAATATCTGTTAGTTTGCATAATGGAAAAATTGAGCGTAATCGTAATATTTTGAAACGTTTAATCGATACTGTAATTTTTTTGGCAAAACAGGAGCTTCCTTTTCGCGGAAATAATGAAGACTCTTCTTCAAATAATCGTGGTAATTTTATCGAAACCGTAAATTTCTTGAGTTTGTACGATCCGATAATTGAGTCCCACATAGATTCTATAAAAGCAAATGCAGCGTTTTCGGGTTTGTCTAATAGAATCCAAAACGATCTTGTTTCCGCTATAGCTAATGTGGTTCGAAATAAAATCAATTTGGAAATAAAGGAGGCTCCATTTGTAGCTGTAATGGTCGACGAAACGCCAGATGTTAGCGGTCGGGAACAATTAACGATGATTTTTAGATATACAATATCAAATGAGATTGAAGAAAGATTTATCGGATTTTTGGATGTAAGCGCTAATCGTACAGCTACAGCAATAAGCTCTCACATTTTAAAACAATTGCAAAATTTTAATATCGATAAGAAATTAATTGCACAATGTTACGATGGCGCAGCAGTAATGAGTTCTCAAATTCGTGGAGTTCAGACTTTAATTCGGGAAAAACATAAATCGGCAATTTTCGTTCCATGTTACGCTCATTCACTAAATCTAGTATTGTCTAAAGCAGTTGAGTTTATTCCGGAAATTAAATTATTTTTCGCGCACATCAATAAAATCGCATCATTTTTTAATACATCCACTAAAAGGTCGGACCTTTTTGCAATTTAGTAAATCGTCGTTTACCATCGGTTTCCAAAACGCGTTGGCATTATCATTCGCGTATTATTAACGTTATATTTGAACATAAGCATGAAATTTGTACAGTTTTTGAGACAATTTCGAATGGTTTTCAACACTGGGATGGCGATTCCTTGACTTTTTCCGATATATACTTACAAAAATTCGCAGAGTCAGATTTTCAATTATATCTGTTAATTTTTTCTGAAATTTTTTCGAAAACTGATATATTATTTAATATTATTCAGAGCAAAGTGGTAAACATTTTATATGCAAGCCAAAAAATTATTGAATTTTAAAATTGGCTTGAAAATGACTTTTCTAAAAAGTTTGATAATTTCTATTCGACAGTTACAGCAGAATATCAGCCACCACGTAAGAAATGTAGAAATGCGATAGATCCTTTACAAAATTTACGGCGGATATTTCGGGAGATTATAGATGTTATTCTCGGGCAAATTCGAGATCGATTCCATTCGTTTAAAGATCTTTCATTTTTAGAGTTGCTTGAACCGAATTATTTTTCTAAATTCAAGTCAAATTTTCCCGATAAAAATTTTGACTCACTTATTGAATATCACGGTCAATTTTTCGACAGAATAAAGTTGAAAAATGAGCTAAAAGTTATTTATTCTTCAGATGAGTTTTAAACGCGAATCCTAGTAAAATTCTCGATTATTTTCAAAAACGGCCTTATGTCCCAAACGGTTTTAAGCAAGTTCATATTTTAGCAAAATTATTAACGTCAATTCCAGTCACAGTGGCAACTGCGGAAAGGTCATTTTCAACACTAAAGCGCGTTCACACATTTTTGAGAAATCGCCAATCCCAAGAACGACTTTCGGATCTTGCTTTAATTGCGGTTGAAAAGGATCTTCTTATACAAATGCGAAGAGAAAACGATTTTTTTGATAATGTGATTAAAGAGTTTTTACTTAAAGAACGGCGCATAGATTTGGAATACAAATAAATGGCAATGGCGAAAGAATATTTATTTATTTCAAATACCCCTGAATTTTTCTTAGTCTTAATTAACATAATATTTATTTATCATTTTTTTTATTAGTATTTTAATATTTTATTTATTTATTTTTTTTTTGTATTCCGAATATATGTGCCAATATTTTATTTATATCTTTCCTGATTTCTTCTTTAAGGCTTAAAGCCGCTTGGTATAAATGTTTTTGTGACTGTCCATATTCTATTATACAGTCCATTTTTGTTTATGCTAAATTGGCTTTAGGGCGCCCAACTGCTTGACTATGAAAAATTTCCACTGCACGTCACTGCACTGTAGCTGTAGTGTAGTTTGATTTCATCTAAAGTTGAGCTTGAGATGATGATACGTAAGACGAATACTTTTGTTTTAGAATGTTGGGATTGTTTTCTGTATTTGGAGAAACTTGGTTGTGCGGTGCGACGCGACGTAAGTAAATGATTTTTGATATGTTTGCATTCGCAGTCAGCATGGGTTGTTGCGTATACCTAGTCTAGCCATAAATATTGTTACAAGGTTTGGCAACCCTACAGAAAGGAACCGTTATATTGCATTTCTTAAAAATTGAGCTAATCGCTATAGTACGCTTGTGCTTGATGCATTTGTCATCATTTGAGTTTAATTTTTAGTGTAGTGAACATGAATTGGGGTGACAAAGAAAATAGAATTGCTGTGATTGCACTTCATAAAGTAGGAATGCAACCAAGTGATATTTTTAAGGCTCTGCATACCCTTGGTATAAGCCGAATGTTTGTATATCGGGCTATTGAAAGATTTAATGATACGTCTGGAGTAAGTGACCGTGAAAGAAGTGGCCGTCCGCGAACTACTCGAACACCTCAAGCGGTTAAAGCCGTGCGCGAGAGAATTCGCCGTAATCCTCTTCGGAAACAAAAAATTTTATCGCGTGAGATGAAAATACCCCAAAGAACAATTTCACGTATCATCAAAAGTGACTTGGGGTTGGGTGCTTATCGTAGATCTACCGGGCATTTAATAACAGATTCGTTAAAAAAAAAATAGAGTGGAAAAATCAAAACGATTACTTTGCCGGTACGCAAACCAAGAACACCGTAAAATTTTGTTTACGGACCAAAAAATTTTTACTGTCGAAGAAACATTTAATAAACAAAACGATAGGGTTTATGCTCGCAGTGCCAGAGAAGCTTCTCAAGTTGCCCAAAAGGTTCAAAGAGGTCATCATCCAGCCTCAGTAATGGTTTGGTGGGGTGTTAGCTACAACGGGGTGACAAAGTTGCATTTTTGTGAGAAGGGCGTCAAAACGTTTGTAACAGTATTTATGGCTAGACTAGGTATATTTAGAAGTACTTTTACAGTGAGTCATTCTTAAATTGAACGACTCGAAGGCTATGTCGTTGTGCCGAATCTTGCGTTCATCCTGTTGAGTCGTTCAAAAAGAGCGACTCGTTATTGTGTTACACATCACTAATGTATATATGTAGGTACATGGGACGGGCCTAAAGTGCCGATGAACATCGTCGCTCTTTTGGTATTTAATTAAGTGATGATTAAAATAAAATGTGTTTGCATGGGACTGGCCTTTTTTTATGCAGTGGAGATCAAGTGCAGAACAACAATCATACGCATTACATTAACTACCGACTCAATCCAGAGCAGTTTTGTAAGTGTAACGCGTGCAATTCTTGTTCTGCTCTAAACAGCGCAGCACACACAATACAGCTATTATCCATTGATCACTTCAGGATTTCAAATCTCGGTGCGATCAAAAACTGCCTGCGGGTACTAATAGAGCTCTCACAGTGCTCCGAGCTTGTCAGCATAAAGACGGCGCGGATAGGAGGTGTTTGCTAGCAACTGTACTTCCGAAAAGTACATAGATATGCTATCGAAACGTCGACAAGGGACAGAAATGCTAGAGATGTTGACGCGCCCATGCCCCTGGGGGGCCAAGGCAACACACACTTCTGGCCTGAAGTGCATTACTAGTCTTTTTTAATGCAGGGAGCTTTATAAAGGAAACCGGGCGAGAAGACAGTACTTGGCATCAGAGCTTAAGCTCACAAAGCTTCCCGCCAATCAGCGTAAAAAAAAACTAACTACAATAATTTAAACAGGGCTCAATATGCATACCCTAGAGCGAGGCACAAAGCTACGAGTACTTTGGTGGAATTATGTTCACATCATTTCTTTTTGCGGCTGATTAGTTTTCTTATTCCCTAGACTTGTAGGGTATATTGTTTTTGTCACGACGAAAATATCTAACAGCTTAAAGAAGGCTTCGGAGGTATAGCAATGTATATATAAATAATCAGGGTCACCTCCTGATTCGATTTAGTCATGTCTGTCTGTCTGTCTGTTCGCTTGATAACTTTCGATAGAATGAAGCTAGAGACTTGAAATTTGATTGAATGTTTGTAGTAGGATCTAGTTGGTTGGTATTGAAAATAGGTAAGATCCGACCCTACAAATGAAACTTCAAATAAGCGATAACTTTCGATAAAATGAAGCTAGTGGCTTGAAATTTTGGTCAAAAGTTGGTTGTTTTTAAAAATGTGCAAGATTCGTCAAAGCAAACCTCTACCTCCCCTACAAGTGAGACTTCAAATAAGCAATAACTTTCGATAGAGTGGACCTAGCGACTTGAAAAATTCGACAAATATTTGCAGTGTCGGTTAGTTAGTTGATTTTGGGAATGATCAAGATCCTTCTGAATGATCGTCAACTTCTCCTATAAACTGACCATATAGGAAACTTACTTTTCATGCATATGGTCGTTGCCAATTGGTACATTTGGTTTCACTGCTGGGTCTGTACAAGTCTAGGGTATATACGCTTCGAAGCGAAGCTTCGGTCTGGTTATTTTTTCTTCTTGTACACACAAAATGATGTAAACTTCAAAAGTTGAAAAATATACCTCACAATCAAAATGCACCACTTAAATAACAGTAAAAAGCTTCAGATGGTAATTACTTTAATGGTAGATAGTACGGTTAATTTGTGAAAAATTGGCATCAAAGTCGACTCTTTCTTTTTAACCGTTATAGAGTTATAGCAATTGTTTTAAAAAGTAATGAACACCACTATTTTTTTTAATCTTCGCGCGAAATTTGTAATAATAAGAATTTACTTTTTTTACTTAAAGAATTTATTATTACTTAAACTTATTACAGAGCAAACTTGTAATCGAAACTAAAGTATCTATATAACTAACTTAAACTATGCATCGAACATGTCTTTTATATTCGATGCGTGACAATAATTTCTTATCATCTTCTGTAGCTTATCATGAGTATGCACATAGTACGAGTATGCACATATGTAGTGTGTATAAGTGTATGACCTTTGGTCAAACTATCTTCTGTGAGAAATTGAGGATGGATGATTGTTTATCTTCCAAATTCGAGTTATTAAGATACGAGCTGTCGTGTGATAACATAACTCGACCACCCTTTAAAGAAGAGTTCTCCTGAACTCGTGTTTTTCTACAATTCATGTACAAAAAAGAAATGAACAAAGTTGACAATATTATGATTCCAGAGATCGATAAGGTCAATGTGTGCGTATTAATTTTATTGTATAATTCTTCAATTTATTTGATGTTTTCTACATGCCTTAGCTTTATCTCATCATATGTTATTTCTTGTGTTGCCAATGTTAAATTAGTATAGTTTGGAACGATGATGTGATCATGTACAATTTCTTCTGTATTAGAGAATGTTCTGTTTAGTATTGTAACTATACAATTATCGAATGTAATGTAATAATTCCCATGTAGTATATAATTATTTTCATTACAGTTGTGTAGTATTTTTCCAACAAAATTCTTAGTAATATTTTTCCTTTGCTGATTTCAATTACTTCCAAATTAGGGTTAATTTTATACTTGCACTCACTGTTAGTTTTATGTTGAACAGTATTTTGTATACATTGATCTACAGGGTGGAGTTCTTTAGTAATAATTGTTTTCATTTCATATAAAGTATTATTCATGCTTACAACTTCTTGCTGAAAAATACTTAATTCTTCATTATTCTTATTTGATATTGGGAATAACAAAAATTTGTTAAACTTATCTTTCGAAAATATTGGTAATAGTATGACAAAAATTAGAATATCAGAATCATACATAGCTGATAATTTAATATATTCAAGTTTTTCTAAAGAAATATCATATTTTTCTATTTCATGACTATTTAATAATGACCTCGCCATAACGTCTAATTTCACAGAGCTTATATTATCCTGTAATTTCTCTATATTCTCTTGAATCACGTGTAACATATTAGTTATTTGCAAATCATTTATAATGTTGTTCAATTTTGCCATTTCAATTGATGTGGATTTTACTTGTTTATAAAGTGAATTAAAATTAACTTGAAATTCCTTATGTAAACGATTTAAGTTTGTTTGTATCTCTTCATTTATGATTATTTGCTTATTTTGAGTGGTGATTAAATTATGATTGTTTTGGTTATTAATTTCTAATTGATTTAAAATTTCCTGCTTATCATCATCATCTAATACGCCAAAAAGATATTTGAAGCCGTTACCGATAACATTAATTAATCCTCTTTTATTCCGTGAAGGTTTAATAGTTTTTAATTCATTACGTATTGTATAGATTCTATGTTTGATAGTGCTAACAAAAGTTTTCTTTTCGAGATCATCTAGGATTCTTTCTATATTCGTAATATTTACTACATGTAATATTTTATTGTAATTCTCAATTAGTTTTGTTTGTCAGAATTGCCATCCCTGCTTGAGTTTCCAGCTTGCTGATTTGTATTTTTGACGAAACAGGGTTTGCTTTTACTAGAATCCACAGGACGATTAACATGATTGGTATTCCTCTGATAGACTGTTTCCGACGGACCTGTAAAATATTTGTATGGTCTTTTTATCCTGTTTTTGTCTATTCGTCGGTTTCTTTTATCATATAGTTGATTATGCCTATGACTAACTTTCATTTTGTAGTAGTTTGGGTAAGTTTTATTTCGTTCAGCGGCATAATTTTTTACAAATGCTTGATCATAGCTATATTTAAGTGGATTCTCTCTTTTTGCGTTACTTTTCTTGAGCCATTTTTCTTTATTTTTTACTAGTTGTTCTAGCACTTTCTTATTATCTACTTTTCCCTGCCATACGTCTATGGGTTTTTGTTTAATAGTAGAATGAATTGTTCCATTGTATGCTTCTATTGCTTTGCACATTTTCACATCAATTTTCATTCTAATATCCTGGGAAGTAAATATTTTAACATGTTCTAATATCGTATTATGCGCTCTTTCGATATCAGAATTTCCCGTATGAGACTTCGGACTCGTAAAATGAATCTATCTTTTCTTCATGAAAAAATTCTCTTATCTGTAGAGTGTTAAACTCGTTATCAAGTATGAGTTTGTCTGGCTTTCCCATTACTGAATTTCTAAATCTCAATTCATCTCGGATTGTTATTGAGTTTTTATCAGTAATTTCTTTTGCATACAAATATTTTGAATATTTGTCAATAGTTGTGAGAAAATAGCGCTTCTCTGCATGGAATATATCTACATGTAGTATTTCATTTATTTTCTTTGGTGTTTCAGTATGTTGAAATTTTTCTTTGATAGGTTTTCTATCATATTCCGCCATATTGCACACATCACAATTGTTTATATACCTTTGGATGATACATATAAGCCTTGGAAAATAGTAGACATTCTTTAATTCAAGATAATTTTCTTGGATCCCTCTATGATTTGTTTTAAAATGAGTCTCCTCTATTAGACGAATCATTTCGGCTTCGTTTGAGATATCTTCTGCGTGAAGAGTGCATTTAACAAATCTTAAACTACTATTTGATGCATATAGCTGTATTATTATATCTTGTAGTTTATTGTAATCTGGGTAATCTAGTTCAGTATAGATACCGACTTTTCCTTTATTAGGTATATACTTCCTTAGAATATTTGATACGATACGTATATCGTTTAATCTATTTTGAGATATAAAAATTTGTTTGTTCCCATGCATTGTTTCAAACTCCCTATGTTTTGCATCTGAAACTAAATAAATTTGGGTGTTGAATTTGTTGATAATATCTTCTTTAATAGGAATGTGAGAAAGTTGCTCTTCTGCACTTGTGTATATTGTAGCGTGGTCGGAATCTTGAAAGTGTATTTCATTCTCTTTAATTCGAGAAAGGAAATCAGCTACTTTATTCTCTTTTCCCTTGATATATTCAATATCGTAATTGTATTCATTGAGCCTGATTTTCCAACGAATGAGTTTTTGGTTTGGTTCTTTTAAGTTATTTAACCATGTGATCAGTTTTAATCGTAAATTTGGTAGGGTCTAAAATATTGCACAGCCCAGATTACTGCTAGTAGTTCCTTTTCTATTGTTGAGTAATTCTGTTCGTGATCATTTAGAGTTCGAGATGCATAAGCAATGGGGTGGCTGTTTTGTGACAAAACTGCACCGATTGCAAACTGAGATGCATCTGTTGTTAGGTGAAACTTACTTTTGAAATCCGGATATTTCAGAATAATAATAATAAGTTATAATTTGTTTTAATTTTTCAAACGCTTTTATGTAGTTAACATCTTCAATGTTAATTTTTGCGTTTAATTTTAGACATTTAGTCAACGGTACAGCTATTTTAGCGTAATCCTTAATAAATCTCCTATAATAACCAGTTATTCCAAGGAAACTCTTAATTTGTTTTGCGGTTTTTGGAATTTCAATTTGGTTTATAGTATTAATTTTCTCAGGATTCGGTTTTATGCCTTGGTCCGTAATTATATGACCTAAGAATTCTGTTTGCTTGCAGAGAAATTTGCATTTATCTCTTTGCACCTTGAGATTAAACTTATCGAATTCTTCAAAGATAATTTTCAAATTTTGAATATGTTCTTGTAATGAAGTACTAAAAACAAGAACGTCGTCCAAATACACAACACATATTTTGTTAATATGTTTTCTCAGTACAAAGTTCATCATTCTTTGGAATGTCGCTGGAGCATTTTTTAAACCAAACGGCATTCTGATAAACTCGTAGTGACCATTATGTGTGGAAAATGCGGTTTTAGCCCGATCTTCTTCTCTGACCATTATCTGGTGGAAGCCTTTGGCTAAGTCCAAAGTTGAAAAGTAATTAGCATTTCCTAGTTTGTCAAATATAACACCTGTAACAAAAAGATTGAAACAAAAATAACACTCCTTTTTTCATGGTTAAAATAATTTTTTTTTTTTTTTTTTTTAAATTTGAAATTATTAAAGCAAAAGATTTGAGAAAAAAAATTAAACAATAGGTAATGGCCCATTGTCCTCAATTTTTCGCAATTTATATTTGACTTTACGCATCATAGCCTGGATGACACTAACGTCAACTTTTTTTAGTGAAAAGTTGATTCGCCGACGCAACTGCTTTTCATTATCTGCTTGCCATCCATCTTTGTACACTTGAGCACTTAGCAATGCCCAAAAATTCTCTATTGGCCGTGTTTGAGGAACGTTCGGAGGATTATCCTCCCTCGGTACGAATTTGATGTTTTTCACTTTGAGCCAGTCGGTTGTCTTTTTAGCATAATGACAAGATGCTAGGTCCGGCCAAAATATTGCATCATCTGTAGAATGTTTCTCCTCGATGAAGTTTAATAATTTTGGCAAGCATTTTTCAATATAACGGTCCGCGTTGAGCGCTTGCCCTCGACCAGTGCCAATAAAAGATTTCGAAACACCAGCTTCGGAAATTGCACACCACACTAAAATTTTCGGCTCAAATTTGGCAACGCCCCAATATTTGGTGTTGTCTGGAGATGAGGCAAAATCGTCAGTGTAAAAACCTCGATTTCCTGCCAAGGTTGAGTTCCCAAAAGTAAAATATTTTTCGTCGTCCATAACGATTTTTTTTCCACTTTTAAAATGCTTCAACCGCAAAGCACGGCAACATTTCGACATTTTTTCAAGTTGCTTTTGGGTGTATTTTGGTACTTTCTTTCTCTTTCTGTACGGAACATTATTTGCCTTTAAGCACCGTTGAATGGTCATGTGCGATACATTAAACTTGCGGGTCATTGTCCGCGTGGACACACCAATCTTGTTTTTCATTTTGTCAATCACTTTCTCACTCTGTTTATCACTTAAAACTCTTGGTCTTCCGGTTGACTTTTTATTTCCGAACTCTTCACCACTTTTACAAGCTTTTATAGCACGATATATTGTTGCACGGCTTATATTTTTGTCTTTAAACTTTTCGCAAATTTCCCAATTTGACAACCTTCCAACCAAAGAAAAAACTTCTGCCCGCAGTTTTAATTTTTCACTCATTTTTAAGCGTTACTTCAAACAATGGTTACATAGAACTAAACATTATGACTGTTTCCATGTTATAACAAAAAACGTAGGCACTGCCAACATGATTAAACATGACTTTTGCATGATAGAAGTTTGTCTCAATCTTTTTGTTACAGGTGTTACTTTCAATATTGGGAATAGGGAATTTATCATCTATTGTAACCTCATTAAGTTTGCGGTAGTCTATAACTATTCGCCACTTTTTCTTGCCACTACTATCCATTTTTTTTAGTACAATCCAGATAGGTGAATTATATGGAGAGTTTGAATGTCGGATAATATTTTGTTCTAACATTTCCTTTATTTGTTCATCTACCTCCTTTTCATGAACTTTTGGAAATCTGTATATTTTAGAAAAAATTGTTTTTTCTGTAGATGTCACAATTTCGTGTTGAACTTGAGTAGTACTAGTCAACGTTGTGTGTTCTTTATAAAATATATGTTCAATTTTTTTAAAAAGTTTTATAATATTTGTTTTCTCCTCAGCGTTCAAATGATCGTACGAAGGATTCATGTGATCTAATTCTAACATGTGTACTTCATTGTATTGACACGCATGAGTGAATTTTATTTCATCATCATCGTGGCGCGACAGCCCGACGTCGGGACTTGGCCGCCTGGATCATTGTCCTCCAATTATCTCGGTCACGTGACCGCGTCCTCCAATTTTGGGAGCCCAGCAGCTGCGCGGCGTCCACACCTACTGAGCTCTCCCAACGAGATCTCGGTCGTCCTCGCAGTCTCGCTCCGTCGACTCGTTCTGCATTCATTACTCTCTTAGGCATGCGATCATCGTCCATTCTTTGTACATGCCCTGCCCATTGAAGTCGTTGTAGTTTGACGATTTTCGAGACTTGCAGCTCATCGTACATTTCATACAACTCATGGTTGTACCGGATGCGCCATCCATCTCGATCGCAAACAGCCCCGAAAATTCGCCGTAGAACCTTACGTTCGAAAGTGTCTAGCATGTTTTCGGAGGCTTGAGTTAGGGTCCATGCTTCGCAGCCATAGCATAGCACTGGTCGTATAATGGTTTTGTACACGCGGAGCTTCGTGTTTCTGTGCACATGTTTCGATTTCATTATAGGGAGAACCGAGAAAAAAGTCTTATTAGCTAACTGTATCCGTCGCTTGATTTCGTCAGTTTCGTTGGCGTCCCTTGACAGGTTGCAACCCAGGTAGATGAAGTTGTTCACGAACTCGATGTTGAGGTCCCCCACGTTGATGCTCGGTTGTGCAGGTGTCCTTGTCACCGATTGCATCATTATTTTAGTTTTACCCTCGTTAATACGTAATCCAACTTCCTTTGCTGCGGTATCGAGCGTATGCAGAAGTTCTTCTGCGTCAGCCAATCTTCGGGACATGATGTTGATGTCGTCGGCGTACGCTGCTAATTGTGTCGACTTGATGAGCAGCGTCTTGCTGTTGTCCATATTCATGGCCCGAATAACGTATTCCAGTGCTAGG
Source organism: Chloromyia formosa (assembly GCA_964017055.1). Taxonomy (NCBI): domain Eukaryota; kingdom Metazoa; phylum Arthropoda; class Insecta; order Diptera; family Stratiomyidae; genus Chloromyia; species Chloromyia formosa. The sequence continues at coordinate 57,757,934 of OZ024816.1, read as the reverse complement.
TTGAAGAGCGTTAATTAACATGGACCCCTGACCCATATTAAGAACAGCATTTATCGGTTTTAGAACATTTTGACCTATAAGTGCCTTGAATTTGTTCTGAGAGAGATCTACTAAGTTCCAAGTCATTACGGAAGATTCATTAAACTCTTTGGGTATTTCCGTAATAATTTGGTCTTCTACGATATAGCGATTATTAAAAGCTTTTATAGGTATATTCACTTTAATTCTATCTTTTTTGAGAAACAAACTTTTGTCCAAGAGACATACTGAAGATCCAGTGTCTATTAATGTTGGAACTATTTTTCCTTCTACATTTAACAATGCTATCGGTAATGGTTCGTCTTCGAGGCTATTGACTGAAAATTTATTTCATCTGATTCCATTTCCTCTACACGTTTATAGTTTTGGTTGGAAACACCACTAAAATTTGCTCTTGAACCTGATTGAGGAACTTGATAATTTTGCACTTTGCTAGAACTATCTTTACTACGAAAAGGTTTATCTTTTCGGTAACTAGAAGATGCATTACTTTGACCTGAATCTCTATCTTTTTGGTAATTACAAGATTTTAAAAGCTCATATGCCTCTCTTAATGTTACACAATTTTTCATAGTGATTAGAATACTTTTGTATTCTGGCAAACAAGATTTAAACTTTTCGAGCACAAAATTTTCATTTCGACTAGGTTTATAGTCACTAGGCTTTGAACTGTCTAACTTATATTTTAAATTAATAAAGAATTATATTCACTATCAAAATTGATCAATTTTTGTCTATATAATTTCAACTATTACCATTATAATAATTATTTTAATTTTTATGGACAGTTTTTTATTATATATCTTCTCGATAAATGTAAAGACTTGAAAATGCATATATAATGCGAAACGTTGTCTTCATCGTAAAATAAATAATTAAATATTGCTGGATAGTGAATATAATTCTTTATTAATTGTATATATACCAGTGATCATCAATCAACTTATTTATATTTTAAATTTAATTTATTGAGCACTGATTTTAACTTATTATAAGTGTCACTGACATTCTTAGAATATGGCACCGTATTTACCTGATTGATCAAGTCTAGATACTTCTCCTTGATTCCAAAACCCTTGATCAGCATCGTCTTCACATTCAACCAGTCGTTTTGGTCCTCCAAGTGTCGTAATTCGTCTCTCGCTTCGCCTTGAACCTTTGAAACAATAATTCTCGTCACATACGCCTTTTGTGCAACAGTGAGTTCCGATACCAGCTCCAAGATCGATTCCGAGTCTTCGATATATGAATCCAGTGAATAGGATCCAGAACCCGTATAGATGGGTATTGATCGAGCTTCTGTGAGAATATCTCTCAACTCGGTCATGTCTTTGTTATTGTCTCTGTAACGATGATTTCCCAAAAGGAATTAGAATTACGTCTTTAAGTTGTTAAAACAACTCCTCCTAAATCGCCGTATCCTTCTCTGTTTATGGAAGGGAACGAGTCGTTTTAGATTCCGTTCTTTTACAAAGGGTGATTACACTGCCTTTATTTTATGCGATATTTAGGTTGGACGCAATCCTACCGACTGCGCCAAATTTGTAATAATAAGAATTTACTTTTTTTACTTAAAGAATTTATTATTACTTAAACTTATTACAGAGCAAACTTGTAGAAATCGAAACTAAAGTATCTATATAACTAACTTAAACTATGCATCGAACATGTCTTTTATATTCGATGCGTGACAATAATTTCTTACCATCTTCTGTAGCTTATCATGAGTATGCACATAGTACGAGTATGCACATAGTGTGTATAAGTGTATGACCTTTGGTCAAACTATCTTCTGTGAGAAATTGAGGATGGATGATTGTTTATCTTCCAAATTCGAGTTATTAAGATACGAGCTGTCGTGTGATAACATAACTCGCGCACCCATCACTTGGTATCAACTTCATGTTGGTTGAGTGATGGGTGACGCGCGTTGACAGCCTTGAGATGAGGAGTTGTGATTCTTCCGCCAATGAGACCGGTTGGGCTATAGAGCGTGGAAAAATTAATATCGAGTGAAAAATAACCTGCCAACGACACCGGCCGGGTTGAAGGGATTATTGTTGCGATCCGATTCGTTTTAAGGAAATTTTAGGAGCCTCCCTGGCGACGTATATGGCCTGATCATGGGTTTTTTTTTTCTATACCCTTCACGGATGTGATAGGGTATATTAACTTTGTCATGAAGTTTGCAACGCACAGAAGGAAGCATCTCCGACCATATAAACTATATATATTCTTGGTCGGTGTGATGAGACGAGTCGATTAAGCTTTGTCCGTCTGTCTGGTTCTATGTAAACTATAGGTAGTCCCTCAGTTTTAAAGCTATCGAGCTGAAATATCGCACAGCCTTCTTTCTAATGCACGTCAGAACCAACGGAATCGGACCACTACGTCATATAGCTACCATAGGAACGACCAGTCAAAAAATTCCTTTTTGTACAAAAAAAAAAAACTTTTTTATTTCTAAAGGTGTCGTTTCCAAATTTCACACTAATCAATAATATTTTTAGCCAAATCACATTCCTGAATTTGGCTGAAATCGGACTAGTCTATCACATAGCTGTCATAGGAAAGACCGTCCAAAAGCAAGTTTTTGTTAGAAAAACTTATTTATTTCTGAAGATTTCTTTACCAAATTTCATATTATTCAATCATATTGACTGCCAAACCACATTTCTAAATTTGGTTGAAATCGGCCCACTATTACATGTACCTCTCATAGGAACAGCGAAATCGGAACAAGTTTTACTACTAATTGTTTACCTTCATAGTATCCGTATACTTTCAGCAAGCTAGCCAAAGGCTAGCTTGTTTTTTTTTGTAGAATTGCCGGACATCATGCGTGACGGGTAGAGTGACATATTCAAAATACCTACGATTTGGCAACGAACAATTTAAGAGCGCCTTACTGTCCTGGGGCCAAGTCGCTTTCGGAATTTGTGTGCCCCCGACGTCTATACGGGATTTGTGATCGGCAACTGGGAATTGACAACGTAGCAGACGGAGACAGAAGCCGAGTTTGTTATTTGGACTGGGATTGGCATTGCTTTTGTTGGGGCTGACGGATCCGTGCCGTTTTCCATGCTCCAACAATATGCCCGGGAATTCGTGGATCGTGCAGCGTTCTGTATCGACTTGTTCTTGTGCCTATTTATTGTAGTTGCGCAGTGGAGTGGAAGTGAATTGCAATGCCGACAAAATTAGTGTTGCCGCCTCTCTTCCGTAGAAACTTGAAAGAGGGAAATCTTGCGATATTTGAATTTGAACAGTGTGGTTACCTTTTAGTTGACATAAGTTTTATTGTTTTTTTTTTATTATTATTTGCTTTTCGTTAGGTTTTTTTTTCTCGATTCCATAACCATTAGTTTTTTTTTGTGTTTATAACCCTTAATTTCAATAGTTACTCCGGTTCAGCGTGGCCACGGCGGATCTCGGGTAAGTGTAGTATATTATGATGAATAATAACTTTGACGTAACAGTTTTTTTGAATATACAATATAATTGTTAGTTTTCAAAAGAAAAAATTTCTTCGATATTAGTTTCAATTATATTTTCGGCTCTTTCCGTTCTATGGTGATTTTGTTCACGTTTTTTTAATAAAGGGAACATTTTAAACATGTAATGAATTGTTAAATCCAGGGTTTTCCTTCACGGAACCTTCCCTGAACCCCTTTCAGGTTGATGATGACATGAGGTAAAGGCCTCATGTATAGTTCCGCTTTGGGAGGTCCCAACATTTTTGCCGGCCATGGGACCTCATTGGTTGGGTTTTTATATTTCATGGGTTAAGAGGCCAAGGGCCAGCAACACCAGGGCCCGGAGCGTGTAGCATAAGCCGGTCGACGAACCTTGCCTGCATTTTTTTTACTCGCTTTACTGAGTCGTGGGACTCAGTTTTATCCTGCGTCGTGTTGGTTTACCCCCAAGGCACATGATAAATGTTATCAATGTAATGGCTAGGGCAACGAGCGCCCACATCTCCCGAACTGAGCTAGAACAAGCATGTGCCGCCGCTCAGCTCGTTGAGGAGCATTCGCTTCTAGCGCCACCGGACCTTCACGGTCAACTTCGGTAAACTTTCGGCTCCGTTCCCAAAATATCATCTGGTGACCACCTTGCTCATTACATAGATTGGCGCCCAACGTAGGGCACACTTCTGGTCAGGTCAAGGGCTAAAATGGACTTCAACACTTGTACTTTTTAGTTCTTATACCGAGTACTCGTCCTTATAACAACCACTCCACGTCAAGAAACCTGGAACAAAAGCCTCGGATTGGACGGATCAACAACGACGACCACGCAAACGACTAAAGGATTATTCTTCCGGATCCTGGAATGTACGCTCCCTGAACAAACCGGGGGCCGAAAAGACCCTTCTTCAACAGGTCGAAAAGTACAAACTGAGCATTACTGCAGTCCAGGAAGCAAATTGGCTTGGCAGCGAGATCAATGACAAGAAATCGCACACAATTTTTACAAGTGCAAACCATTGGGCTGCAAGGAGTTTGGAGTAGCATTTATAGTAAACAATCACTTCAAGCCGCACATCACTGACTTCAAACCCATAAATGAACGGCTGTGTGCGATTCGCATTATGACTCGATTCTTCAATCTCTGGCTCATCAATGTGCACGCCCCCACTGAAGTTAAGGAAGACGCTGTAAAAGACGAGTTCTACGCCCGCCTTGAGACTCTCTTCGACTCACTTCCAATAAACGTCAAATTGCTGCTGGGAGACTTTAACGCGAAAGTCGGAAATTAAAGTTGTCACCAGGGACTTATCGATTTCGCCTGCAGCAGGAATCTGGTCGTAAGCTCTACGTGTTTCCCGCATCGACGCATTCACAAGCAGACCTGGAAATCTCCAGACGCACATACCGTCAACCAAATTGACCACGTCCTCATTTGCAGGAGATGGGCGTCTAGTGTGATGGATGTCCGCTCCTATCAGGAGCAAACTGCGACTCAGATCATCACTTGGTGAAGACGACCTGCAGATGCAGAATTTCCTCAGTGCACCAATCGAGAATCAGCCCTCCCAAAATCTTTGCGGTTGATAAGCTTCTGAGCGATGCTACGGTGGTGGCGTATGCTGTCGCCCTCGAGGAAAGACTATCGCCTATGCTACCAAACATCAGCAACACAGGCGTCCATGGGTTCTGGGAAGAACTCAAGGGTACCATCAGAGATGTCGCAGAGAAGGTTGTGGGATATAAACCCGGCGAGCGCGAAATGATTGGTTCAACGAAGAATGCTAAAATTCACTTGACGCCAAAAACGAGGCCTACAGACAATGGATTCAACGAGGAACCAGAGCTAGAAGAGAAAAATATGACGAGCTACAGCGAATATCGAATATAATAATTAGACGTAAGAAACGTAAATACTTTGACGAACAGTTGCTGAATATTAACGAAAACTTAGCTAATAGGAGCACCAGACAAGCGTACGAACTAGTAAATACAATTAAGAACGGCTACCAACCCCGGACTAGCCTTTGTAAGGACAAGGATGGAAACATCATGGCATTAATAAACGATGGGCCTCTTATTTTGAAGAGCTTCTGAACCTGCCATCTAACATTCCCACACAAGAAGCTCTCGACTTGATTTCGTTGATCTAGGCCCACCCATACAACCCCTGAGTAGAGAGTTGATCTCGCGTTGCGGTCACTAAAACGAAATAAGCACCGGGCGCTGACGAGATTCCAGCTGAACTGCTAAAATTCGGTGGAACTGGTCTAGCTAATACCATACATTAATTACTCCTGCGAGTATGGGAGGACGAGGAGATCCCAGACGATTGGCGCAGAAGTATCATCTGTCCAATTCACAAAAAGGAAGATAAACTGCGGTGTGAGAATTATCATATCACTAGTTTGTACGTCCTATAAAATTTTGATGAAAATTCTGGAAAACAGAATAAAACCGTACGCAGAATGAATCATTGGCGAATATAAAGCGGTTTCAGACCTGGTCGCTCCACAACCGATCAGCTCTTTACAGTCAAACTGATACTCCAGAAGTGCTGGAAATAGAACGTAAACGTATACCAAATCTTTGTCGACTTCAAGCAGGCATACGATAGTTTCGATCGTGGAGTACTGTACAACATCATGATGCAATTTGCTATACCGACAAAATTAGTGCGACTGACAAAGATGACGATGACCAACTCCGTCTCACAAGTCAGGATCCATAATAGACTTACTAATCTATTTGAAACACACATTGATCTGAAACAGGGCGAAGGACTGACACCGACGCTCTTCAATCTAGCACTGGAATACGCTATTCGGGCTATGAATTTGGACAACAGCAAGATGCTACTCATCAAGTCGACACAATTAGCACCGTACGCCGATGGCATCAACATCATGTCCTGAAGACTGGCCGACGCAGAAGAACTGCATACGCTTGATACCGCTGGAAAAAAAGCTGGACTACGTATCAACGAGGATAAAACTAAAATAATGATGCAATCGACGACAAGGACACCTACACAACAGAGCATCAATGTGGGGGACCTCAACATCGAGCTCGTGAACAACTTCATTTACCTGTGTTGCAACTTGTCAAGAGACGCCAACGAAACTGACGAAATCAAGTGGCGGATACAATTAGCCAATAAGATTTTTTTCTCGGTTCTCCCCATCATGAAATCGAAGCATGTGCACAGAAACACGAAGCTCCGCGTGTACAAAACCATTATACGACCAGTGCTATGCTGTGGCTGCGAAGCATGGACCCTAACTCAAGCCTCCGAAAACATGCTAGACACTTTTGAACGTAAGGTTCTACGGCGAATTTTCGGGGCTGTTTGCGATCGAGATGGATGGCGCATCCGGTACAACCATGAGTTGTATGAAATGTACGATGAGCTGCAAGTCTCGAAAATCGTCAAACTACAACGACTTCAATGGGCAGGGCATGTTCAAAGAATGGACGATGATCGCATGCCAAAGAGAGTAATGAATGCAGAACGAGTCGACGAAGCGAGACTGCCTAGACGGCCGAGATCTCGTTAGGAGAGCTCAGTAGGTGTGGACGCCGCGCAGCTACTGGGTCTCCAAAATTGGAGGACGCGGTCACGTGACCGACATAATTGGAGGACAACGATCCAGGCGGCCAAGGCCCGACGTCGGACTGTCGCGCCACGATGATGATACCGAGTGGTACCCCATGGCGCACATTAAGACTGTCTGTTCTAAGGCAGAGACCTTGCTCCTTTTGTACTTTACGTACCCATTTTCAGGCAGTTGTGCTTCCCATACAGCTTTCCATCTTTCCCGTAGAGGAGCTTCAACCCTTATATAACGTAGTTTCTAGTTTCAGCAGGTCGATCCTTTTTCTTAGTATTTTTGTCCCGGTGGTTTTTGCCACGTATGGCTTTCAAGCAAACTCTTGAATTACTAGTTCTCGGACCTTGTCTAGACTAGGCAGACTTTCCTTGAAGTGTCCTTAGTATCTTCCTGTGGAAAAGGTTCGGCCTACACATAAATTCACACTTCCGACATCACAGTATTTCATCTTTGAGATGCACAGCCAGTAACAGGCGAACATAATCGGAAACCGGCAAGGTATGCTAGTATCGCACCTCTGCTGGCCGAATATGTGCACTTGTTTCCAGGTGATCATCTTACCGATGAAAGCTATAATACCTTTGCTTTTTTTAGTTTCTTCTCCTTTTCTCCCCCTACTATGCTGCCGGCTAGCTCATGCACATTTTGAATTGCATTTCCATCATTGCAAAATACACGCTCCGTCCTGATCGGGACGGCGAATTTCGAAAAGGAAAATGCTATGTCTCTATCGTATTATTTAGTATCATGTTGCTTTTGTGTCACGTAGCATTGGACCAGCTGGTCGCTAGTGGACATTAAATTTCTTTTCGTTAATATTTCTTGCGTTAATACCGATTTGCATATATCAATATCAACTCATTTTGGTGTTATATCGTTCCGTATTTCTGTTTTAAACGTGCCATACACACACCGATCGATCGGCCGATTCGTCGCCCGATATCGATATCGGCCGATGGATCGGCCTGTGTATGCGCTTATCGTTGACGATTTTTTTGTCAGTTCCATATAATTTTGATTAGCTGATATTTTTTGGCGATCCATCGGCCGATCGATCGGGCGACGGATCGCAAATGTATAACGGTTATAAAAATTTTGAGTTAGCATTTTACATCATATTTCGTAAAGCACAGTACCAGGCACGCAGTTTTACATGGTGGTACACATTTCAGTTCAATCAAAATGAAACGGGAATATAGAGGGCTACGCCCGCAATCCGTGGGTTTTGCAGCAAGCACTTATTTTGGTATGTAAGTATCGGCTCCTTGCTCTTCTTGGTACCACCTAAATGCATAAAAAAAATGATAACAAAAATGTCTGACCCATCATATAATATAGTATCTTACATGCCCATTCGTATTACGTGATTGTAATGAAACTTAGAACATATTATTGCCTATGGTGCTGGTTATCCTTGGCCATCAGTACTTTTGATCTCGGACGTGTTTACGGGATACAGGGGTGCGCTAACTGTAACTATGGAGATAAACTATTATTAACCTATTTTGAGGAGATATACAAATTCCATTATTTCCCGTTTTGTATGCTATTCGGAACTCACCTTCCTGAAAGTTTTCATTAGGGTTTTGTAGCAAAGCAAAACCCTTATGAAATCGGTCATGCGTCCGTCTGTCCGTCTGTCCATGAAATATCTCATGAAACGCTGAAGCTACATATATGAAATTTTGTGTAGAATTATTATAATTCGCCGGAGAAAGCGATACGTTGTAATAAGCTGACTTTAAGGGGAGGTCCCCATAGAGGGGAAATGAAGGTCAAAATTTTTTTTTCATCTGGTATAGGCAAGTGGGGTATCATGAGAAAGGTAACACCGAGTACATTCCATTTTTGGTATTTTCATCAAATTTTAAAAAAGGGGAAAAGAGGTAGGGGAGAAAATATGTGATCCGAGTTTGTCCCCCCCCCCCCCCCTTGCATTTCGAGACCGTTATACTTAGAAATATGAAAATTTGCAGGAAAGCGGCATTTCACTAGCATAGAAAACCAAAAATCGTAGAACTTTGATATCTCATCAAAAAAGGTTAATAATAGTACATTTCTATAGTTGCAGTTAACACACGCCTGCACCCCTTAAACACATCACAGGTCAAAAATATTGATGGCCAATGATAGCCAACACTATAGGCAATAATATCCCGTTTCATTACAATCACATAATATTTAATAATAGTACATTCATTTAAAGTTAGGCATTTTGACACTATCCACACAAAAAATACACCAACCGGCCTCATAGGTGTGAGTACTACTTTCATGTTGTTTTTCGTAGTGCGAATTGCAGTTATTTAATTAATCATTTTTAAAAGGGTAAAGATTGGTTGGGGCGCTGACTAATACAACTTAACCGGGTGGAGGGGGGGGGGGGGGGGGGGGAGGTGCTGTCCAGAGGCGAAATTACGGTTAATTTTTTTTATCGACTGGTATAGGCAAGTGAGGTGTCGTGAGAAAGGTAATGTTGAGTACATTCCATTTTTTCGCATTTTCTTGAAATTTGTAGAAAAGGGAACATTGGGGGAGGAGAAAATATTAGTTCGTAACTTGTCCCTTTCCCCTTGTAGTTCGAGACCGTTATACTTACTGTAGAATTATAAAAACTTACAGGAAGGTGGGTTCCGAAAACACATGGAAAATAATGGAATCTGTAAATCTTCTCAGAATAGGTCAATAATAGTTTATTTCTATAGTTACAATTAGCACACCCCTGCATGCCTTAAACACGTTCGAGGTCAAAAATACTGATGGCCAACGATAACCAACACCTTAGGCAATAATATGTTCTAAGTTTCGTTACAATCACGTAATATGAATTGGCATGTAAAATGTAAGCGAGTAAGACATTTTAATGATGTTTTTTTTTATCCATTATTTGGTACCAAGAAGAGCAAGGAGCCGATATTTATATACCAAAATAAGCGCTTGCTACAAAACTCTCGGATTGCGGGCATAGCCCTCTATATTCCGGTTTCATTTTTCTAAGTGTAACGGTCTCGTTATGCAAGGGGGGGGGGGCAAATTACGATCTAACAATTTTTCCTTTCTCACTGTTCCCCTTTCTTCAAATTTAAAGTAAATGCCAAAAATAAAATGTGCTCAACATTACCTTTCTCACAACATCCCACTTGCCTATACCAGTTGATAAACAAAATTTGACTTTAATTTCGCCCCCACTCTCCTTCTCCCACCCGTTACAGTTGGCCAATTACGACACATCGCCCCTTACCAATCTTTACCCTTTCATAAATGTAATTAACCATAATATAACTGCAATTTGCACTACGAAAAACAACTTGCAAGTAGTACTCGCACCTTCGAAGCCGGTAGGTGTATTTTTTGTATGAATAGTGTAAAAATGCCTAACTTTAAGTGAATGTACTATTATTAAATATTAAATGATTGTAATGAAACTTATAGATATTATTGTGTATGGTGTTGATTATCATTGGCTATCAATATTTTTGACCTCGGGCGTGCTTAAGGGGTGCAGGGGTGTGCTACCTGCAACAATAGAAATGTACTATTATTAACCTTTTTTGATGAGATTTCAAAATTCTAATATTTTTAGTTTTCTATGTTAGTGAAATGCCGCTTTTCCGTAAATTTTCATATTTCTAAGTATAACGGTCTGGAAAAGCAAGGGGGGGGACAAACTCGGATCACATATTTTCCCCTCTCCCTCTTTTCCCCTTTCCTAAAATTTGAAGAAAATTTCGACCTTCATTTCCCCTCTATGGGGACCCCCCTTAAAGTTGACCTATTACGACGCATCACTTTCTCCGGAGAATTATAGTACTTCTACATATTTTCACCAAATTTCATGCATGTAGCTTCAGCGGTTCGTGAGATATTTCATGGACAGACAGACAGACGGACACATGACCGATTTCATAAGGGTTTTGTGTTTCTACAAAACAGAATTCATGAACTAAACTGTGAAATCCAAAGACAAGTGGCCGAACATAAGAGGTCAAAATGGAGGTTGCAAAAACTCCTCTTCCATAGTCCTCCGCGTGGGCGCCCCCTGGAACGGCAGTGGTCACTGACCATTGCCAACCAACGTCAAGCCGCCAGTGATGGCGGTGCGATGATTTGGTTGAGGTACCCCTGTGATGTGGGGTGTGAAAAAAATACCACGGCCTTTCCCTTTGAGGGCCTGTCGTTAAAACCGACAATCAAAGGACAGGATGTGTATGCCAGCAACTTGCACTATCCGAAATCTTTATATGCTAACGAAACGTCAACTATGCCTCGGATAAGGACTGACTCAACGGTTACGACTTTTAGCTATCGTACAATGACAAAGATTGGATTCTGGAATGTGCGTACTCTCCTGGACAATGGATCAGAAGGTCCCCAGAACGCACGATTTCTTCAATTAGAGAGTGAGGTACAAATTAAATATCTTAGGAGTTAGTGAGATAAGATGGTGGAACAGCGGAGAATTCATCTCTCCAACGGGCAGCACTGTAATGTTGTATTCCGGTAAACCTACCGGTAGTCGTCGTGAGTCAGGTGTGGGGCTCCTTTTAACCAGAGCCGCGCGAAACTGTCTCTTATCCTGGGAACCGGTCTCTGACAGGGTCTTGACCGCCAGGTTCCGGACCAAAATGAGGAACATCTCAATAATACAATGTTATGCCCCTACTGAACCCGACAATGTCTTGGCAAAAGACTCCTTCTACGAAGAACTAAACGCCGTTCAGAGCAGAACACCTAAAGGTGACATTATAATGGTTATGGGTGATTTGAATGCGAAAGTTGGCGCTGATAACTATGGGCTCAGACATGTGATGGGGAGACACGGTCTTGGTGATCGTAATGACAACGGTGAAAGATTTGTAGAGTTCTGCAACTTTCACAGTCTCTTCATCGGTGGTACTATGTTTGAGCATAAGGACCACCACAAAATCAGTTGGTCCTCTGTTGATCGGCGCAGAACACAAAATCAGATCGACCATTTTGCCATTAGTAAAAGATTCAAGAGTTGCCTCCTGGACGTGCGAAACAAGAAGGGTGCCGATATTGGGATGGGAAGAGACCATTATCTTATGATCGCTAATGTTCGATTGCGTATTGCAGCCGTGCGCCGCCCCAGCGACGAAAGATCCAGGCCCCGCAAATTCAACACCGCTCGACTAAAAAATCCAGCTGTCTTACAACAATATAATGACCATCTTGCGCAAAAAGCGGCTGAGATAACTAGTCACCCAGATAGTGACATAAACGAAAACTGGGATGCCATAAAAAATGCGTACATTGATAGCGCAAATACCATCCTTGGCCCAAACCCGGATTGCCGGAATAAGCCCTGGATGTCCGACGCTTCATGGCAGCGGATTGTTGAAAGAAAGGAGCTGAAAGTTCGTTTGGCTGCAGCATCAGACGACAATCGAAGTAGCGTCGAACTCCTTTACCGTCAGAAAGCTCGAGAAGTTCAGCGTAGTGTGCGACGCGATAAAAGAGTTTATGCCAATTCTCTTTTAGCGTCAGCAGAAGAAGCCGCTAGAAGTAACAACTTAAACGCCGTATACGGTGTCATCAAGGAGTTTACAGGTGGTCATAACTCCTGTCAACATCCGGTGAAAGATAGTGATGGAAAGCTACTTATCTTGGAAGAAGATCAAATGAGGCGGTGGAAAGAACACTTCGCCGCGGTCTTGAACCGTGTAACCTCTGGTGAAGTTCCCCCTCATATAGATAATTTAGCTAACCATCAAAATGTGCGTATACGGTCCACTGCCCCGACTAAAGAGGAAATATTCACTGCAATTATTGCACTAAAACGAGGAAAGGCCGCCGGACTTGACGGCATCCCTGCCGAACTTTATCAAGCAGCGCCAAGCGTAACTGTCGATTTGCTGCACCCACTTGTTGATAAAGCGTGGAATACAGAGACCTTTCCCACTGAGTGGAAGGAAGGTTTGATCATCAAACTTCCAAAGAAGGGTAGCCTCACAGACTGTAATAATTGGAGAGGCATTTGTGTGCTTCCTGCCGTTGCCAAGATAATAGCTAAAATCGTCCTGGAAAGACTAAAGGCCCACTTAGAAAGCACAATTGATGAAGAGCAGGCTGGCTTTCGATCCGGATTCTCCTGTGTCGATCACATTAACACCTTGCGAATCATCATCGAGCAATGCGCTGAATACGATTCTCCGCTTCACTTGCTTTTCATCGATTTCGAAAAGGCTTTCGATAGTGTGAACCGGGATTCTATATGGGCGGCCTTGCGCAGGAGAGGCATCCCTGAGAAGCTTGTGGCTATTATTAAGGCAACCTATGACGGCGCGAAATGTCGCGTTCTGCATAAAGGTAAGGTGTCGGGGGACTTTGAGATTCGCAGTGGAGTTCGGCATGGGTGCATCCTCTCACCGATCCTATTCCTCATTGTGATCGGCGATGTGTTACATGCAGCCCTATCCGGACTCGACAGAGGAATTCAATGGACTTTGACATCTTATCTACAACATCTTGACTACGCTGACGACATATGCCTACTCTCCCACAAAATCATGGATCTGTCCGCAATGGCGTTAGATCTCGAGAGGGAGGTAAGCAAGGTTGGGCTAAAGATTAATACCAACAAGACCAAGGTTCTTAGCCCGCCGTTGCGAAAAAGAAATCCGACACCTATTGCCATCAATATTAATTGGCAGCCTGTAGAGAAGGTAGACAACTTCGTCTACTTGGGTAGCATTGTTGCCGAAAATGGTGGTACGGAGCAGGACATCGCTCGTCGTATCAACCAGGCTAAACGCGCATACGGCATGCTGTCCAAAATCTGGCAGAGCAGTTATCTCAGCATCAAGACCAAGCTGGGCCTGTTTCGCTCCCTGGTACTATCAGTGCTTTTGTATGGGAGCAGTACATGGAAAGTTTCCGTAGGAGTTACCAGAAAGCTGCAAGTTTTCGTCAACTCATGTCTTCGTCGAATTTTAAGAATTTTCTGGCCCGAAACAATATCAAATGAAGAGCTAAGTCGGCGTACGGGTCAGATGCCAATCGACGAATTGATACGCAGGCGAAAATGGCAGTGGATAGGTCACACATTGCGGAAGAGTGATAACTGCATTGCTATGCATGCCATGAAATGGAACCCCATTTCCAACCAAGGCCGACCAAGAGGGGGTCCTCGAATCACATGGCGTCGATCTGTGGCAAAGGAGTGTCAGGTACTGGGTAAGTCTTTTGGGGAGTTGCGCCCCATTGCCCAGAACAGAGTACGATGGCGCGCAGGAGTAGTTGACGCGCTATGCCCCGCTAGGGGTTAAGGCAAAGTAGTAGTAAAATGGAGTTCGCATCTGAATGAATGCAACCTAACAACAGGTATTAACAAACTATGGTCGATAGTCCGTGCCCTCTCTAATCCACCGAAACAGATGGGAATGTCGCTATACAGTTCGGAGAAAACTCAATCTCCGACCCTGCCCATTGTGCAAGTCGCTTCAATAGGCAGTTTATTGAACATCCTCCACCAGACAGACAAAAGACCATAATCCGAAGGAGGATTCGTAACCGAACTACAGACAACATACCTGTCTTCACCACGGACGAAGTGGCTGCAGCAATCAGGAAAGCGAACAACTCGGAAGTCTTGGGACCCGATGGAATCTCAATGACAATACTTAAACATCTCAACGCACCAGCTATCGAATATCTCACGGCCACATTCAATCTATCCATCACATCACTGATCGTCCCGGAACTCTGGAAGAAAGGGAGAATAATCCGAATCTTGAAACCTGGGAAAAAAGCGACACTCGGCGAGTCCTATCGTCCCACCATACTTCCATCACCAGTTGCCAAAACGCTCGAAGCATTGATTCACCCTGTTCTTGTGGCCCACATCAGGCTTGCAAACCGCCAGCACGGCTTCAGAAGGATGCATAGCATGACGACGGCCCTGGATGCCACTACAACTCGGATCCACAATGGCCTCAACCAACCTCGTCCATGTCACAGAACAATTCTGGTGGCACTTGATCTGTCGAAAGCCTTTGACACAGTCAGCCACTCAGCACTTCTGTTCGACCTTTACAATACATCTCTTCCAATGCATATCACAAAATGGATTGCCAACTACCTCGCGGGCAGGCAGTCCTATACCGAATTCAGGAGCAAAAAATCGAAGCTAAGGAATATCAAAAAAGGTGTGCCACAAGGAGGAGTTTTGTCTCCCTCCTTGTTCAACCTTTACCTATCTGGAATTCCAACCCCACCTCAAGGAATCGAAATTATCTCCTATGCAGACGACTGCTCCATCCTGGCAACAGGGAGCGACGACATCACGGAAATGTGCGAGCGATTAAATGCTTACCTGGAACAGCTTAACTCCTTCTTCACGGGCAAGAATTTAATCGTATCCGCGCCCAAATCCTCGGCAACATTATTCACTACCTGGACGAAGGAAGTCAAGATGCAACTTGAGATCTCGATTGGCAACCAACTCATTCCGACCATGAACCATCCTAAAATTCTAGGAGTAACCCTGGATAGTATGGCCACGTCATCCCCCCATGCTTCAACAGTGTGTAACAGGATGCGCGGAAGGAACAAGATCCTTAAAGCCTTGGCCGGTAGAACCTGGGGTAAGGATAAAGAGACCCTACTGGTCACATACAAAGCAGTCGGAAGGTCTGTAGCCAACTGTGCGGCTCCAGTGTGGTCACAAAATCTCTGTGACACACAATGGAATAACATCCAGGCCTGCCAAAACGCCGCCCTCCGCACTGTAACTGGCTGTCTCCTGATATCTTCCCAGGACCATCTACATCAGGAAACGAGACCGATGCCTCTAAGCAGAGTTGTTCTTTACACGATTTTTTACATGTAAAAAAATCATTTTTTACGTTAATGTTTTTTACGCCACGTAAAAAAATAAAACGTAAAAAACTTATTTGTATGAGGAATTCCGATTTCTAATACTCCTGATTTCTTGTTTTCCGTGTTTTATTTTTTGTTCGTCTAAGAAGAGTTAACTCAGAACATATTTACCGAATCGTTGCTAAATGACTGCGCCTTCTGAAAGCACTCAGTACTACAATTAACTCTCACTCTCGTTGCATATGGTCTTCACAGCCCCCTCTATTCTTTAAATAAGAATACGCTCTAAGTTTTGGTAAACTTTATTCGTTATGTATTGAAATTCGTCACAAAGTAAAAGTAAGTTCTTCATGAAAAAAAAAAAATCACAAAAAATGTCGGTTAAAATCAACACATCATTGCCGCCACTGGATATCGACTCGAACTAAAAAGCGCCACATTAAGTGAGACCGCGACCTTCTAATAATATAAAGTACTTTAAAATTACCGGAATCAATTGTCCAGAATCTTCAATGATGTATTCCTCAATGCTCGCATCTCCACACTATGTCTCCGCCTCCGCATTTATGCAACGCTTTCTATATTAAAAATATATAAAGTCTTAGCATAAAATAAAATAATAACCAATGGCCAGGTTTATATCGTGGAACTAAAAAGAGTATTAACTAGATCATAATAGATTTACGTAGTTCTAATTCGTGGAGTGTTTATACCGGCCGGTACTAAACATGGCAAATGTCAGATGTTAGCCTATTCGCTTGGATTTAAGGAGAATTTTAGAAATGAAAAGAACTTCTAATGAAAAGCGCTTTTATATCGCCGACTCAAGCAAAACATACACAGAGAAAAGCAACCGTCAACAACGGAAATGCAAACTCAATCCAAATCGTTTAGTCCAATACCGAATCGCAAGTAGAGATAAGAGCTAATTCAATTAACTAATCCGACATGCTTACATCATGGAGAGTTAGCTGGGATTAATTAATACTGAAACATAGTCCCGCGATATAAACGTAGTGAATGGAAAATTTACCTGTATGCAGCCAACCGTGCACTTGCCGTATTTTGAAGCGTCTTGGAACAAAAGTTGCAAAATGCACTATATTTTTTCCCCTCTTTTCTGAGAGTGAAATTCAATTGTTGAAATTGAGTTGTGGACGGCCTACCGCTACTCATTTTATCACTGAAACACAACACGAACTGCTTAAGCGAACATTTAAATAGCAACTGATTGACAGTTCTGAAGAAGAAGAAGAAGACAATTTTTACAAATTTTACATTTTTTTACATTTTTTACCTATTTTTTACATTATTTACCACTTTTTTACTTATTTTACCGTAAAAATGTAAAAAAATATTTTTTTACATGAAAATGAACAACTCTGCCTCTAAGGGACCACAACAAACTTCTTGCAAAACAGTACCTGGTGGGTTGTTACCGTGAGGAGCACCCCAACTCTGACCTCGTGGACAAGACGCCGCCACCAAGGCATGTCAGGCGTGATTTGAGGGACCTCGAAAGAGACGTCCAAAGGGACCCCTTCGACAACAACGCATACAGAACAGCCATCGCAGCAATACACCACGAGGAAGTACAAGCATCAATCGCGAGACTAGGTCCAAACAAAGTCCTCTCGACACAACCACCAGCAATTTCTCCAGACGAGAGAACGCTTCCGAGAGCAACGAGGACGACACTTGCCCAATTTAGGTCGGGTTGGTGTTCGCGTCCAAACTCCTACCTGTCTCGCATTGATCGGGATGTCACGAACACATGCCCCGCCTGCAATGGTACATCTCACGATGCAGACCACATTTTCAGATGCCCAGGCACCCACACACCTGACCCCAGTTCGCTGTGGGAGAACCCCGTAGAGGCAGCTACCTTCCTATCACTCAACACCGAGGAAGACGAAGAACAACACAACATGCAACACATACACAACGAATTTCTGTCCATTGCTACAACAAAAACAACAACTCTACGCATATCAGTTGCATGTCTAACTAGTGCATAACCGGTTACCTGGCGCATCATTCTATTGCTTGCTTTGTTCTTGCAATTATCATTCCACTGCTCAAGTACAAGGCGGCGACTAGAAGTTGGTGCATATAGAGTGCCTTGCATTCCACGCCCTAAGGCAACTTGTGTATTAATGCCACCTGCATTCGAACACTGCCCAGCTATTAGCCATGCGCTAGGGGACTTCGTTAACTTTCGTCAGGAGCGGAATGTCCTATCTTCTTCCAAACAGTCTTATTACCTTATTTGTCTTTGAAAATTGACGTTTCGACATAACCAGCAGACTTGTAGTTATTACCACCACTCAAGTCTGGGACGTTCAGTTCGGCCGGCTCATTGGTTACTAAGTCCGACGCAGTTTCTATTGTGAATTCTTCCTCATCCACTAACGAGGTACCATCCAATTTTGGAACACCTCCACCACTTATCCACTACAGTCACAAGCCGCTGCATGAGCGTGTGAAAGAGTACGATTCGTCGAATTTTCCGTGCCGACGAAATTCAACTTAGTCGCCCAAAACGTTCGACTTTGTGCCGACGCAAGTTTTGACGGAACGTTAAGGCTAATCGACAACCTGTCTGTTCTGGTATTTTTTCAGACCGCCCTCGTGATATTAGACCGTATGCTGAGGTCCATATGCTTGGTACAAGAGCGTCATTCAGCGTAATTGCTTCGGATTTTGCCAAACAGTTTCTGTTGAATTCTGTTGTTATGCGAGGAAAGAAAAGACGTCCGACGTTGAATATATAAATGAGAAGAACTTTATTTCGTGTTTCATATGACATCTGTCATTGTGTGTAGATACGATTATAACAGTGCAGACTTTACAATTTATCACACCCTCACTTATTCAAGTTTTAATTTAATTCAATATAAATAAAATATTATTGTTGGGATAATAATATTCAAGAAATCCGTAATTGAAAATTTACTCTACCTTATTTATGGGAAGGTGCCAACCTGAGGGTGGATACCTTGCATGTGTTGCGTGACGAGGTAAGGATGATCATCCTTGCTCATGGTTGTACCGACAGCAAGGATATCATTCTGAAGAGGCTGCAAAGGCAAAATGAATGCGTGAAGGACCCTTGCAAGTTTAGGGTTACTCACGAGGGAAAATTTGGCAATGCAGAGAAGGGGGGCAAAATGCTCACGGTATGGTGTCCAAAGGAGGACGCGAAGGCTATTGAGAACGCAGGGGGGAGACTCAACTGCGGTCTTGATCAAGCCATTTTGAAATTCAAGAGGAATGTCCGGATAGCTGAATGTCGAAGTTAGAGCGGGGGTAGATGATTCCGCAGGGAGGAGTCTATCAGGGATGGTGGCGGGCCCGCACAAAGAAACACTAACTGTGTGCCAGCTGAATATTCATCATAGTAAAGCGGCATCAGCGATGATGACGAGATACTTTGATGAAGAGAAACTGGACATAGCTTTGATACAGGAACCCTGGATTTTACAAAACAAAATTAGGGGTTTGTCACAACAAAACGGCAAATCTGTATCATGCACAGGTGGACGGTAAAATAAGGACATGCATCCTGGTGCGTCATGGAATACGTGTAGTACAAATGATACATCTCTGCTCGCCTGATCTTACGGTAGTAATGATCGGCAGTGGTACAGGATCATTCCTAATTGCATCAGCATATCTCCCTTATGATGCACCAGAACCACCTCCATCAGAGGAAGTAGAAAATCTAGTAAGATATTGTAAAGAAAGAGATATGGCCCTGATCATAGGCTGTGATGCCAATGCGCACAACACTGTGTGGGGCAGCACAGATGACAATCCCAGAGGACAGCAGCTGCTAGAATTTGTGGAAAAGTACAATCTGCTGGTAGCAAACAAGGGGGTCGCTCCCACCTTCGTGGATGCACGAAGGGCTGAGGTGATCGACATTACCCTAAGCTCTGTTAATATGCTTGACAGAGTTCAGAATTGGAGAGTGGTGGACAGGCTAACCATGTCTGATCACAGGGCTATCCAGTTTGAAATTCTGTATGGCAGAAAACGGAGTATCGAACGCAAACGTATAAGAGTGCCAAAAAATACTGATCGTGTTAAGTACGAGACATATTTATTGGAACAAGTCGAGGATATTCAAGACGGAATACCTCGGAATACGGTTGAGATAGAGCGAACAGTGGAACAACTGAACTCCGCTATTAATCGCGCCTTCGAACACGCTTGTCCCTCCACAGTAGTGGACGAAAAGGACCCAACACCATGGTGGAGTAGGGAACTGGAGTCTATGAAAAAAGAGACAAGGAAAGCCTTTAACCGTTACATGAGGGAGAGAGACTCTCAGTCTTGGGAACTATACGAGTACAAGGATAAAAAGAGGGAGCTGAAAATAACCTTACGTCTTCGGAAACGAAATACGTGGAGGTAATTCTGCTCTAGCATGAAGGATACGTCGGAAGTATGCAGATTACAGAAGATGATATCGAAAGACACTGCTTCGAAAATTGGGCTGATACGCAAAGTTGATGGTTCCATGACAGAAACAGTGGAAGAAACGTTGCAGGCGCTGATGGAGGTACATTTTCCTGGAAGTTTCAAGTCAAACCAACCATGGCCTCAAACTAACATGGGAGCTGGTGGGGAAGTCAACAAGAAGCTGAGAGGATAATAACTCCAAATGGAGTCAAAAGTGCTATAAACTCTTTTGCTCCATTTAAAACGGCTGGAATGGACGGAATATTCCCGGCACTATTACAGTGGGGCATGAGCGCTCTACTAGATAGGATCCGGAATATATTCGTCGCCTGTCTTTCAGCAGGCTATATCCCGAAGGCATGGAGGGAGGCTAAGGTGGTCTTCCTGCCTAAACCGGGAAAGAAAGACTATACAGAGCCAAAGTCCTTCAGGCCGGTTAGCCTTACATCATTCCTGTTGAAAACAATTGAAAAGGTGTTGGTGGACTACCTGGAGAACACCACGCTAATGTATAGTCCTCTGAGTAGGTGCCAACATGCTTATAGAGCAGGCAGATCTACGGAAACCGCTCTACACGAACTTGTTAGAGTTGCAGAGAGAGAGATTAACAATGGCGGGATCGCTATGTCTACTTTTATGGATATAGAGGGTGCTTTTGATAAAATCTCCTTTACCAAACTAAGGAACGCCCTGATTGAGCGGGGGGTTGATTACATTATAATTAAGTGGATCGACTCTATGCTTAAGCAAAGGGCGGTAAATCTTAGCAGTGAATGTGACAGAATACGGGGTAAGGTAGTCCGAGGATGCCCACAAGGAGGTGTTCTTTCGCCTCTACTGTGGAACATCACCGTGGACAGTCTTCTCTGGAAGCTGGACTCGATGGGCGTACACACTGTAGGATACGCCGATGACTTGGCACTCACGGTCAGTGGAAAGTTCATGGACACAATTCTAGGTTGCATGGGACAAGCTCTCAAAGTAACCGAAGAATGGTGTAATGAGCAAGAGCTAACCATAAACGCTAGTAAATCAAACACTATGATTTTTACTCGTAAGAGGAAAGACATAGAGATAACTCCCTTACGGCTTTTTGGTTCGGAAATCAAGGTGTCCAAGGAAGTGAAGCATCTAGGAGTTACCTTAGATGCGAAACTAACTTGGAATGTTCACGTTGATGAAAAGATCCAAAAATCGAAAAGGATTTTGCATCAATGTAAGGGAGTGTGTGCTCGTAGGTGGGGAATTTCACCTAAAGCGACACACTGGATTTACACAATGATGGTAAGACCCATTCTAGCCTACGCATCAGTGGTATGGTGGCCAAAAGCCATGCAGAATACCACAAAGCAGAAGCTAGATGGGGTACAAAGGATAGCTTGCGTAAGCATATGTGGTGCAATGCGCACCACTCCAACGCGAGCAATGGAGGCATTGCTGGGACTGCCGCCGTTGGACTTATTTATAAAGAAAACGGCGGCGCTTTCGGCAATACGCATGGAAAGGGATGCCATGTGGCATCGCTTTGGAACTAGCAGCGGTCATAAGAGCATCCTAGACATTATTCATGATGAGGTCAGGGAGACTCTAATGCCGGTAGAAGGCATGAGTGGACGTAGGGTAGTTGAAAGACTACACAAGACTCACATTGCAGATGGAAACATACACATACACAATGAGTGTATGTACAATGACATCAGCATTTTTACTGATGGCTCTTTAATGGACGGTAAAGCGGGGGCGGGGGTTTACTCTGAAAAGCTAAACCTAGCATGTGCGCTTAGTCTAGGAGAGTATGTGTCCGTATACCAGGCAGAGATGCTTGGCTTGTTGCATGCGTTGGACCACTTGCTTGAAGGTCAGGTGCGGGGGAAGAAAATCCTTATTGCACTAGACAACCAATCGGTGATCAGACGCATGCAGCAGGCGAACATAAACTCTAAACTGGTAGTAGAGTGTGTCCGGAAGCTCAACACGTGTGCCTCAGAAAATGAGGTTACGCTGATGTGGGTAAAAGGACACATAGGTACAACAGGAAATGAGGCGGCGGATGCCCTAGCAAAACAGGGATCTGTGGCCACTTTCATTGACCCAGAATCCAGAGTTGCTCTGGGGAACGGCATGATTGGAGCGAAGGTTGGGGAGTGGATGGACTCCATGCATCAACAAAGATTGCAGGAGCTAGTCACTTGCAAACAAGCTCGGAATGCAATGACCAGCTCTTTAGGCAGGGAAGCGAGAAAGGTACTCAGTTATAAACGGAGTACCCTAAGCTGGATAACTGCCTTGGTCACAGGGCATGGTAATTTTAAGGCTCATCTGGCCAAGATAAAAATCGGGGTAACGTTTGCAGGCTATGCCTGGAGAAGGCCGAGACGGCAGCACACATTGTGTGCGAATGTCCAGCACTGGCTAGCACGAGGTTGCGGATCACAGGCAAGCACACGATAAGTGTGGAAGCCATGAGTAAACTCAGCCTTAAACAAATGCTAGCAATAACACGGGACTCAGTGATGAAGAAAGAGGTCGACACCTATCAGTCGACATCTGGAAGCCACTGATGATCGGGAGGGGGCGAAAAGGGACCCAAATGTTAGTGGTCTGCTTCTGCTATCCCCCAGAATATAATAATAACCATCTTTAGAAAATGTGGATTCATCGGTCCATAGAATTTTGTCAAAGAATCGGGGATCTTCTCTGTACTCACGCAACATCGTTTGACAAAATTGTACTCTCTGCGGATAATCTCGAGGTAGCAGACTTTGGACTCGTTGAACATGGTACGGGTGCATCTTGTTTCTCCGTAGAATTCGTTGTACTGTACTTTTGGGTACTCCTGTGCTACATTCAATTGCACGTACTGAGGCACTGGGGTCATGTTCGACTGCTTGTAAGACTTCCTCCTCGTAGGGCATGATGGAATTTTGCTCTCCTGTCATGTGGTGTGGAGTTCGACCCTCTGAGAATAACTGGTGTACGTTTATAAATATTCGGTGATCCGGATAACGTTCAGCATTTGGATATCTCTCACGATAAAGTCTGGCTGTAGCACTAGCATTGCATTTGGATTCCCCATAAATAAGATGCATGATAGCATATTCTCGCGCACTGTATCTGTATGGCATAATGGCAGTTGAATGCGTCCTATAATCAAATTGTTACTGAATCACTAAATCATTCATAAGGTTACATCTGCTACATATGTCGTACCATTTTGGAATCTGGACAAAATGCGCCATCTTTTACAGTTACTTGCCAAAACCGCGTGGTATATTTTTTTTTACAGTGCAGTCAGTTGAAGTTGGGATAAGTGATAATTTTGAGTACGAAATTGGGGAAAAAAGTCATATTTTATTTAAAACCAATACAGTAATTTTTTACTTTTAGATTGTGATTTATAGAACAGTTAGTCAGGGTTGCTTCATAAAAAAAATCAAAAAAAATTAAAATTTGTAGTAACAGTACTTAAAAAATCATCACAGGGTATGAATTTTTCCAATTCTTTTTTGAATGTCTATAAGTCAAAAAATAATTGACGGAGACTTTTTTTAATACTTTTCTTATAACTGCCGTCACTTGGCCTATCACCGGTTTCCGGGTTGACGTTGGGGTTTGGGACACCCTGTATATATATATATGGCGTTGGGGTTTGGGACACCCTGTATATATATATATATATATTGTTGATGTTTGTTGTTGCTTTGTTGTTGTTGATGATAGCGAACATCAATGTGTTTTGATCGTTCACTAAATGCGTTTGAATTTGACAGCTTGATAGCGCTTTGATTGTCGCAGTGTATTTTGATTGCTTCCGTTTGTTGCCCATCAAGTTCGTCCGAAAGCTGCTTCAACCAACTAGCTTCACGTGCGGCAGATGATAAAATCAGATATTCTGCCTCAGTACTTGAAAGAGCAACAATGGGTTGCTGTTTGCTATTCCAAGTGATTGCACCGTTTGCCAATTTAGAGATGAAACCAGTGCGTGAACGTCGTTTGTCAATCTTCGAAGCCCAATCAGCATCTGAATAGCCAACGATTTTTGTTCATCCTGTAACTGATTCATAAGGAATTTTAGGATTAATAGTACCCTTCAAGTACCTGAGTATACGTTTGACTGCTGTCCAGTGGGCGCTCCCATGATTAGAATTGAAACGGCTGACATCACTCACACCAAAGGCTATATCAGGTCTTGTTGCTTTCGATAAATGCAACAAACTCCCAACAAGCTCTTGATAAGGCACTTGGCCAGTTATGTTTGAATCGCCACTCGCCATTTCGATAGTTAATTTTGTGTTCATATCGCTTGGTATCCCAACCGGCTTACAATTTTCCATTCCAAATTTTATCAAGAGTTCGTTGATGTACGATGTTAGTCCGATTAATTCGAATACCTAAGCGCTCTTTTGCGGTTCCCATATCTTTCATTTCAAAATTTGAACTCAAATGATGCTTTAAATTTGCCAGTGTCGCAGCGTCATACCAAAATATAAAAAAATCGTCAACGTAGATCGCTACGATCAAATCTAGTTGCTTATTGAAAAATATGCATGGATCCAAATTCAAACTACACAGGCCGATTGATTTCAGAACAGCTACCAACTTTCGATTCCACTGTCTCGCTGCTTGATTGAGGC
Source organism: Chloromyia formosa (assembly GCA_964017055.1). Classification (NCBI taxonomy): domain Eukaryota; kingdom Metazoa; phylum Arthropoda; class Insecta; order Diptera; family Stratiomyidae; genus Chloromyia; species Chloromyia formosa. The sequence continues at coordinate 57,732,872 of OZ024816.1, read as the reverse complement.
GATACATCGCTCGATTCAACTTGCATACTCTTGACGTGCCATCATTAAAGAATTCCGGTTGCTCAACGTATATTTCTTCATCTAAGTTTCCTTGAAGGAATGCTGTTACGACATCCATTTGGTCAATGTTGAGTCCTTTTACTGCAGCGACTGCCATGAGATAACGAATAGACGGATATCGTACTACCGGAGAAAATGTTTCGTTGTAGTCCAAACTATAGCGTTGCGAAGATCCTTTTGCTACTACTCGTCCTTGAAGGAATGCTGTTACGACATCCATTTGGTCAATGTTGAGTCCTTTTACTGCAGCGACAGCCATGAGATAACGAATAGACGGATATCGTACTACCGGAGAAAATGTTTCGTTGTAGTCCAAACCATAGCGTTGCGAACATCCTTTTGCTACTACTCGTCCTTGAAGGAATGCTGGTACGACATCCATTTGGTCAATGTTGAGTCCTTTTACTGGAGCGTCTTCGGAAACGAAATACGTGGAGGGAATTCTGCTCTAGCATGAAGGATACGTCGGAAGTATGCAGATTACAGAAGATGATATCGAAAGACACTGCTTCGAAAATGGGGCTGATACGCAAAGTTGATGGTTCCATGACAGAAACAGTGGAAGAAACGTTGCAGGCCCTGATGGAGGTACATTTTCCTGGAAGTTTCAAGTCAAACCAACCATGGCCTCTAACTAACATGGGAGCTGGTGGGGAAGTCAACAAGAAGCTGAGAGGATAATAACTCCAAATGGAGTCAAAAGTGCTATAAACTCTTTTGCTCCATTTAAAACGGCTGGAATGGACGGAATATTCCCGGCACTATTACAGTGGGGCATGAGCGCTCTACTAGATAGGATCCGGAATATATTCGTCGCCTGTCTTTCAGCAGGCTACATCCCGAAGGCATGGAGGGAGGCTAAAGTGGTCTTCCTGCCTAAACCGGGAAAGAAAGACTATACAGAGCCAAAGTCCTTCAGGCCGGTTAGCCTTACATCATTCCTGTTGAAAACAATGGAAAAGGTGTTGGTGGACTACCTGGAGAACACCACGCTAATGTATAGTCCTCTGAGTAGGTGCCAACATGCTTATAGAGCAGGCAGATCTACGGAAACCGCTCTACATGAACTTGTTAGAGTTGCAGAGAGAGAGATTAACAATGGCGGGATCGCTATGTCTACTTTTATGGATATAGAGGGTGCTTTTGATAAAATCTCCTTTACCAAACTAAGGAACGCCCTGATTGAGCGGGGGGTTGATTACATTATAATTAAGTGGATCGACTCTATGCTTAAGCAGAGGGCGGTAAATCTTAGCAGTGGATGTGACAGAATACGGGGTAAGGTAGTCCGAGGATGCCCACAAGGAGGTGTTCTTTCGCCTCTACTGTGGAACATCACCGTGGACAGTCTTCTCTGGAAGCTGGACTCGATGGGCGTACACACTGTAGGATACGCCGATGACTTGGCACTCACGGTCAGTGGAAAGTTCATGGACACAATTCTAGGTTGCATGGGACAAGCTCTCAAAGTAACCGAAGAATGGTGTAATGAGCAAGAGCTAACCATAAACGCTAGTAAATCAGACACTATGATTTTTACTCGTAAGAGGAAAGACATAGAGATAACTCCCTTACGGCTTTTTGGTTCGGAAATCAAGGTGTCCAAGGAAGTGAAGCATCTAGGAGTTACCTTAGATGCGAAACTAACTTGGAATGTTCACGTTGATGAAAAGATCCAGAAAGCGAAAAGGATTTTGCATCAATGTAAGAGAGTGTGTGCTCGTAGGTGGGGAATTTCACCTAAAGCGACACACTGGATTTACACAATGATGGTAAGACCTATTCTAGCCTATGCATCAGTGGTATGGTGGCCAAAAGCCATGCAGAATACCACAAAGCAGAAGCTAGATGGGGTACAAAGGATAGCTTGCGTAAGCATATGCGGTGCAATGCGCACCACACCAACGCGAGCAATGGAGGCATTGCTGGGACTGCCGCCGTTGGACTTATTTATAAAGAAAACGGCGGCGCTTTCGGCAATACGCATGGAAAGGGATGCCATGTGGCATCGCTTTGGAACTAGCAGCGGTCATAAGAGCATCCTAGACATTATTCATGATGAGGTCAGGGAGACTCTAATGCCGGTAGAAGGCATGAGTGGACGTAGGGTAGTTGAAAGACTACACAAGACTCACATTGCAGATGGAAACATACACATACATAATGAGTGTATGTACAATGACATCAGCATTTTTACTGATGGCTCTTTAATGGACGGTAAAGCGGGGGAAGAGAAGAGCTAAACCTAGCATGTGCGCTTAGTCTAGGAGAGTATGTGTCCGTATACCAGGCAGAGATGCTTGGCTTGTTGCATGCGTTGGACCACTTGCTTGAAGGTCAGGTGCGGGGGAAGAAAATCCTTATTGCACTGGACAACCAATCGGTGATCAGACGCATGCAGCAGACGAACATAAACTCTAAACTGGTAGTAGAGTGTGTCCGGAAGCTCAACACGTGTGCCTCAGAAAATGAGGTTACGTTGATGTGGGTAAAAGGACACATAGGTACAACAGGAAATGAGGCGGCGGATGCCCTAGCAAAACAGGGATCTGCGGCAACTTTTATTGGCCCAGAACCCAGAGTTGCTCTGGGGAACGGCATGATTGGAGCGAAGGTTGGGAAGTGGATGGACTCCATGCATCAACAAAGATGGCAGGAGCTAGTCACTTGCAAACAAGCTCGGAATGCAATGACCAGCCCTTTAGGCAGGGAAGCGAGAAAGGTACTTAGCTATAAACGGAGTACCCTAAGCTGGATAACTGCCTTGGTCACAGGGCATGGTAATTTTAAGGCTCATCTGGCCAATATGAAAATCGGGGAAGATGACGTTTGCAGGCTATGCCTGGAGGAGGCCGAGATGGCAGCACACATTGTGTGCGAATGTCCAGCACTGGCTAGCACGAGGTTGAGGATCACAGGCAGGCACACGATAAGTGTAGAAGTCATGAGTGAACTCTGCTTCAAACAAATGCTAGCAATAACACGGGACTCAGTGATGAAGAAAGAGGTCGACAATTATCGGTCGACATCTGGAAGCCACTGATGACCGGGAGGGGGCGAAAAGGGACCCAAACGTTAGTGGTCTGCTTCGGCTATCCCCCAGAGTATATAATAATACTGCAGCGACTGCCATGAGATAACGAATAGACGAATATCGTACTACCGGAGAAAATGTTTCGTTGTAGTCCAAACCATAGCGTTGCGAGCATCCTTTTGCTACTACTCGTGCTTTGTATCGGATGGCGTCGACATTTGGTTTCATTCGAAACACCCATTTAACTTTGAGTGCCTTCCTATTAGCAGGCAAATCGGTCAAAGTCCAAGTTTCATTTTCCTTGAGAGATCGCATCTCCTCCTCCATCGCTCTCTTCCATTCAGCACTATCATTTCGATTCATTGCATCTTTGACTGTTATTGGATCTGAGTTGGTTGTACAAGAAAATGCAAATGTGAAACTGTACCTTCAATCACACGCTGCGCTGTATGGGCTTGCGCTTCGACTTCCGTAATTCAATTGTTCCAAAATTTGGTTTTGTATTCGGATCTTCACTTTCATCGCCGTCAATTGCATCGATTCCCTGGATTGACTTCATAATATCCATTTTGTGGTCATTATCCCTCACTTGATTCGAATCCTCCGAAACATTTTGTTTAGTTGAATCACTTTTGTCCTCGTTCATTTGATTTGATTCCTAGACAATTTGTTTTGAATCGATATCCAAATTTAATTCGACTTTAGATGAATGGTGACTTTCATGAAAATGACGTCTCGGCTGATAGTGAGTTTTTTTGTCCTTTAGATTTATGGATCGCAAACCTTTCACGTCGATGTCATACCCCACGGAATATCATTTTAACTGACTTTGTACTCCATTTTTTTCGGCGTTGTTTTGGTACGTGAACCATAACAGGTGCACAAAAAATGCGAAGATGCAAAACGTCAGTTGTTTTTCCAGTCCAAACAGTTTCTGGTGTTTTGTTGACTAATGATGCGCAGACTGATCGATTTATGACATAGGCGCCGTTGCACAAGCTTCTGCCCAAAATGAATCATCCAGATCAGCATCGAAAATCATGCATCTAGCCCGTTCAACAATTGTACGATTCATTCTCTCTGCTATTCCGTTTTGCTGGGGCGTATACACATTCGTTCGTTGATGCTGTATCCCATTTGTGCGACAATATTGATCGAACTCGTTTGAACAGTATTCCAATCCATTGTCACTTCGTATGACTTTCAACTTAGGTCCAGTTTGGTTTTCGACAAATGCTTTGAAGTCAGTAAATGATTCCATAACTTGTGATTTTTCTTTAAGAAAATATAAGAAAACCTTTCGACTATAGTCGTCGATGAAAGTTAGGAAATATTTGGCACCTCCAATCGATCGTGTCTCCATCGGTCCAACTAAATCGGAATGGACAATTTCCAAAAAATCCGTTGAATTCGTTTCGCTTGATTTGAACGGTTGTCTTGATTGTTTACCTTTGGTGCATATCTCACAGTTTCCAATTGATGTTTCGTTGAAATCCATACCTGCAACGATTCCATTTTTCATTGCTTGAAGGCTCTGGAAGTTGAGATGCTCGAACCTACGATGACAAACTGATGCTTTGTTCGTTCCTTGCTTTGACAATAAACAAACTTTCTCATCTGATTGAAATTTATAAACTCCATCCTTCGGCTTGCAATTTGCGAATGGTAAATTACTCGAACTCTTGTCACTGTGTTTCCACTTTCGACCATTCTGTATACCGAAAGTAAGTTAGCCGACAGATTTGGTACGTGCAAAACGTTGCATACGTCAACTTCTTCTAAATCGATCTTGAGTTTGGTATTTCCCGCACATTTCACATGCATTTTTGCCTCGTTTGCAGCAGTGATTTCGGTGATAGACGATTGTTTGCAGTTTGACAGTAACTTGTCGTTCGGAGTCATGTGGCTTGATGCCCCGCTGTTAACATACCAATCACTAGAACTTGTTTTTGCACTAAAGCACGCCATGAATGCTCGTTTTGTCGATTTAGAAGATTTTTGTTGTTTCTCTTTTTTGGGTTTGTTGCATTCGGAACTGATATTATTTCGGCCATTACAATTATAGCAACGTATTCCTTTGTTTGATTTTTTCTGTTTCTTTTTGTTGTTGGAGAAGAATGCTGTAGTACTAATAGAATTGCTGCAAGCCAGTCATCTGCTACAGTGAATCCAATACACGCTAACTTGTTCGAAGTTGCCGTCACTTCATCGACGTAACTTTGCATGAAATCGCAATTTTCTAGCCGCGTAGACATCAAATTTCGCAGTAAACCAATTTTCCGGAGCAAGTCGCGATCCTCGTACAACGTTTTAAATTTTCTCCAAATTTCTAATTCGGTTTTGCACGAGCGAATATGAACGTATAAACTGGGTTTAACACTTAATGCTAAAATGGATTTAGCCTTACTTTTGATGATTGCGCTAACTGAATCCTCAACTTCTTCAGCTTTTGGCGGTAAAATGGCTGATGTTAGCTGATGAGCTTCTAGATAATTCTCCATCGCGAAACTCCAGTCGTGGTAGTTAGATGCTCCTTTTAACTTTTCAACGTTGAAGTTTTTTGTTGCCATCTCGGATTTTAGATTACCCAAAAATTAATGTACAACTCGGAAACCTGGGGTCTGGGCCCATAACCTGTTGTTATGCGAGGTTAAAGAAAAGACGTCCGGTCACGTTGAATATTATAAATGAGAAGAACTTTATTTTGTGTTTCATATGACATCTGTCATTGTGTGTAGATACGAGTATAACAGTGTAAACTTTACAATTTATCATAAATTCCAATCATCCTTGGGAGCGATTCCGTTTGGGGATGACAACTGCCGATAGCACACGTCATTCTACTGTTGGAAAGATTTCCACACCCATCACCTTCAGAGGACGTACAGAGATAATCGACTTTGTCACTCAGAATGTCTACCCTAGAATCGATTTTTTGCGCAAATTTGAACTGGCTCCAGCACTTTTCGATGATTCTCAATATTTATCAGCACAGTCTGCAACCCCTGACAAGATCCCAGTCAATCCACATCCTTTGACTGTGGTTCAACAAGCGAGACTCCATGCAGTCATTGCAAGTTTTCCGTCCTTTTACGCGGAAGGCTTAGGGCGTACAACACTTGTATCTCACGCTATCGACGTCGGAGGCAGTAAGCCAATTAAGCAGAGACACTATGCGATCTCTCCCGCTGTCGAAAAGCTTCTCCATACGGAAATAGATCGAATGCTTGCAATGAGTGCCATTGAGTAATCTCAGAGTGCTTGGTCATCACCAGTCACCCTGGTAGTCAAACCTAATAAGGTTCGCTTGTGCCTGGATGCACGTAAGGTTAACGAGGTGACGTTGAATGACGCTTATCCTTTGCCACCCATTAGGGTACTTTGAGCCGTCGCCCAAAGTTCGAATACATATCGAGTGTAGACTTGAAGGATGCGTTTTGGTAGATTTTTCTCCATGAGGTGTCAAAGGATAAGACGGCCTTTACCGTTCCCGGCAGGCCGCTGTATCAATTTGTTACATCGCACTTTGGACTGCGCACTTGCGAAACAAAGTGTTTGTCTATTTGGATGATTTCGTCAACTTTTGAGGAGCACTTGCTATTACTGCACGAGGTAGCGCTGTGCATCAGGAAGGCAGGGCTGACTATAAATATTGCGAAGAGTAAATTCTTCATGAAGGAAATTCCTTGTCTTGGGCACAGTATCGGTCATGGAACCATCAGTACTGACCCCAGTAAAATCCAAGCAATTATTGACTTTACGCAACCTACGACGGTTCGACAACTACGTGGTTTTCTAGGTATGTGTGGATGGTTCCAGCGGTTTGTCCATAACTACGCGGCAGTTACTGCTCGCTGACAGACATGTTCCGTAAAGGCCGTGGTTTTGTCTGGACAGAAGAAGGTCTATCGGCATTCAATAAGCTAAAGGATTTCTTAACCACGGCACCGGTGGTACTCAGTCCGGATTTCTCGCGTCCGTTCGCCATTCATTGCGACGCGAGCCAAGCCGGCATTGGGGCTGTGTTAACACAAACCACCGATGACGGTGCGGAAGTGCCAATAGCTTATATGTCGAGAAAGTTAAATTCTGCCCAGCGAAACTATACGGTTACGGAACAGGAATGTTTAGCGGTAGTCCTCGCTGTCAAAAAGTTTCGCGCCTATGTGGAAGGCCAAGAGTTCACAATAGTCACTGATCACGCATCACTCAAGTGGCTAATGAATCAATCGGACCTGAGCGGCAAACTGGCTCGGTGGGCCTTGAAGCTGCAAGACTTCAAGTTCTCCATCCTCCATCGTAAAGGTAGCCAGAATGTAGTCCCTGACACCCTGTCTCGAGTCCACTGAGCAGAGTCTCTAACTGCGAGTAGTCCTTTTGATGACTCCGTAGAAGTGGATTTAGATTCTCCATATTTTCAGTCCCCTAAATATTTGGACCTTATGGACCACATTACACTGAACGAGAATAGATTACCGGATCTAAAGGTATCTGACGGATTCGTGTACAAACGAACAGAGTATGCGACCGGAGATGAATTACAAGATCAACTCTCTTGGAAGCTCTGGGTTCCAGAAGAGCTTAGAGGGGACTTGCTGAAGAGAGTGCATGACCATCCCTTAAGCGCTCACGGAGGTATTAAAAAGACGCTCAAACGCCTCCGAACTTTATTCTTTTGGGCTAAAATGGCTAAACAGGGCAAAGAATGCGTCTTTTCGTGCGATGTATGCAAGTCCACCAAAGCTCCCAACCAGTGTCTTCGATCACCAATGGTAGGGCAATTCACCTCCGATCGCATATTCCAGCGGTTGTACATGGATCTGTTAGGTCCATTTCCGAGATCCAAATGGGAATTTTAGTTCTTTTGGACCATCTATCCAAATTCCCTTTTGTGGAGCCCATCAAAAAGTTTACAGCTGGGATTCTGACCAGTTGGCTCGAGACTCGGATATTTCATGTCTTTGGGGTGCCAGAGACTATAGTGACGGATAATGGCATGCAGCGAGATTGGGACGTGAGACTTTCCGCAATCAACTGTGCGTTGCGATCGGCACACCATGCCGCCATTAATACGTCACCGTATTGTGTCGCATTTGGTCAGCCTATGGTCACACATGGCCATACTTACGCGCTCTTGCGACGGCTGCAGTTGCTGGGGGATGCTACTGATGTTGTTGATGCCAAAGACAGGGTTCAGCTGCTCCGGCAACAGGTCCAAGAAAATCTTAGAGCTGGACACGCCAAGAACGCGGCCCACTACAACCTGCGCTCTCAAGAGCTTGAATTCCAGCCTGGAGATGAAGTGCTCCGCCGGAACTTTATTCAAAGTAAGGCGGCGGATCATTACAACGCCAAGCTGGACTTCAAGTTCGTCAAGGCTTGTGTTGTTCAGAAAGTGGGTCACGGCTGCTACCTGTTGTCGGATCTGCAGGGCAATGAAATAGGCATCTTCAGCACCAGTGACATCCGACCTTAAGTTCCTCCTGCCCTGTAATGAACACCACTATTTTTTTTTTAAATCTTCGCGCGCACCCATCATTTGGTATCGACTTCATGTTGGTTGAGTGATGGGTGACGCCAACGCCATCTAGATAGACAGGCCTGCGCTCAGCTGGTTTTGACGGCTAAATTATGCAATTATTTCCTGTGATGACGCCATTGTATCCACAATCCAGTGGTCGGCGACTGATGGCGGCGAGTCCCCGGTATTTGTGCGTTCCGTGTTTAGTTTTCGTTTTCTGCGTTCAGTGTTTATTTGTTAGTAAAATTTCATCTAGAGATCCGGGAAAACAAACACGTGCGCGATGAAAGTGTGTCGTGCGGTCAAAAGATGTATTTTGTCAAGTGTGAACTGTTCCACGATGCTCTGCGACTGCTTCCCGGGGCTGCGGCTTCGACCAAATTGGTGCAAGTGTCCAGAAAGTGTGTTTTTAGAGGACTAAAATGCCGTCTGGTGCAATTCCAATTGTAAACATATGTCGTGCCGGGGACATCGTCGTGTGCAGTCACTGCCTTGGCGAAGGAAATAATGACGTACGCGATCAGCTGAGCGCAGGCCTGTCTATCTAGATGGCGTTGGTGACGCGCATTATTCAAGAATAGAAGGTTACGCAAAGAAGTGTGCAACAATTTCGCTCTCTCTGCGCCTGACGTCACACATTCACATTTTCTAAAGTTTTCAATGCATTTGTATGAAAGTACTTACAGTTTGAAAGAGAATTCCCTCAGAAATCTGCAATTTTAATCCGATTTTCATGAAATTTGAAGTATTTGACCTCTAGACCAAGGATAAGTGTGTCTGTCTATACGGCATTTTGAAAATTCTCCCCATCCCGCTTTCCAGCCCCCTTAAAAGAAATTTACATTCTTATGTACAGTTTTATTCCTATCTTAAGAAAATTTTGTATATTGGACCTCCAAGACTAGGAGAAGGTTAATGTTCACAAAAGATTTTGAAAAGCCACCTTCATCCCCCTTTCCATCACTAGATGGATAATAGATGGGTCGTGATCAATAAAAGAGCCACAAGCACTGCGATAATAAGTTTATTGTGCTATGCGGGGATCCTGGAGAGCAGGACTAAATCTGCGTATCCATTCCATCACTAGGAATAATTTGCGAATTTATCTACAGTTTTATTCCGATTGTGATGAAACTTTGTATATTAGACCTTCAAGGCTGTCAAGTTGCTGTCTACGCAGAATTTCGGGAACCGACTCCAATCATCACGATCGGGAAAAAAATGTAGACACATTTGCAGATTTAATTTAAGGGGTGGGAAGGGGGCTGGTAGTGGTTTCCCGAACCCCTTTATAGACAGTTAATTTCCCCTCTGGAGTTCCAATATGCAATGTTCCATCAAAATCTAAATAAAACTATATTGAGACACTTGCAGATTTTCCTTTAGAGAGGGGGGGGGGGGGTTTCGGTTGTAGACAGTCATTTTCCCTTTGCCTTGAAGGTCTTATATACAAAATTTCATCAAGATCGGAATAAAACTGTAGATAAATTCGCAGATTTCCTTTCAGGAGTGGGAAGGGGGAAAGGGTGGTTTTTTGAAATCTTACGTGAACATTAACTGTTTCCGAGTCTTGGAGGTCCAATGCCCAAAATTTCGTTAAGATAAGGCCCTAACCAGATTGAACGCAGAAAGCAGCACCAGCAGCGGCAGAAGCAACAACAACAACAGGTAGATCTGTCATCGCCGCTGTGTCATCGCGACAGATCTACCTGTTGTTGCTTCTGCCGCTGCTGGTGCTGCTTTCTGCGTTCAATCTGGTTAGGGCCTAAGAATAAAACCGTCTATGAAAATGTAAATTTCCTTTAAGAGGAGCTAGAAAGGGCGATGGGGTGGGGCTTCAAAATGCTGTTGTATAGCCAGCAACCTTTCCCTTGTTTTGGTGGTCCAATATCAAAATTTCATGAAAATCGAAAGAAACACCTAGATTTGAAAGCAATTTTTCTTTAAAAACATAAAAGAACTACGATTGGGGTAAACCCCAACCATGCAATACTCTAGATGAATTTGAACCTGGTTAAAGCCAATAAATAATTTTGGTTGCAATCTCGGATGCATCGTTAAGACGTAAGACGTAAGTCGTTAAGACGTTAAGACGTATTTCATGAAATAGTGCAGTTTGTATGGGAGGGGGTAGAAGGAGGGTGAGGATTACAATAAGTTTTATAACATAGGTTACAATTATCATAAAAGTGATATATTAAAAATTTCAAAGCAATATGTTTTATAGTTTCTGAGAAAATCTGATTATTGTAAATTTTCAAAAATGTGTCATTTTGTATGGGAGGGGGTAGAAGGAGTGGAGCGATTTAGCCCGTTCACGAACTTAGCCTTCGTTTTTTGTCAAAAATAACGTGTGCAAAATTTGAACTTCATAGCTCAACGCGTTCTCGAGCTAGAGAGGTCACGGACGGACGGACGGACAGACGGACAGACGGACATCCGGTTTTGAGATATTCGAGTGATAATATGAACTTCTGTATCATTCATTTTTTTCTGCGAGCCTTATTTCTTAGCGTTACAAACTTTGTGGCAAACTTATAATACTCTCAGATTTCATCTAGAGTATAAAAAAACCATGAAATTTCAAACAAAATGCACGCGCGCATATGAAAAATTGAAACTGTGACGTTACAAGCTGTCTGCTTCGTTGGTGGCTGAATAACGGACTTGCGCATTGCGTAACTTTCTGTTCTTGAATCATGGGTGACGCGCGTTGACAGCCGTGAGATGAGGAGTTGCGATTCTTCCGCCATTGAGACCGGCTGGGCGATCGAGCGTGGGAAAAATTAATATCGAGTGAAAAATAACCCGCCAACGACACTGGCCCATGATACAAGGAATACATTCCTTGTATCATGACACCGGCCGATTTGAAGGGATTATTGTTGCGATCCGATTCGTTTGAAGGAAATTTGAGGAGCCTCCCAGGCGACGTATATGGCCTGATCGTTGAGTTTTTTTTTTATAGAATCGCCGGACATCACGCGTGACGGGTAGACATATTCAAAGTACCTACGATTTTGTAACAAACAATTTAAGAGCGCCTTACTGTCCTGGGGCCAAGTTGCTGTCGGAATTTGTGTGACCCCGACGTCTATACGTTATTTGTGACCGGCAACTGGGAATTGACAACGTAGCAAACGGAGACAGAAGCCGAGTTTATTATTTGGGCTGGGATCTGCATTGCTTTTGTTGGGGTTGCCGGATCCGTGCCGTTTTCCATGATCCAATAATAGGCCCGGGAATTCGTGGATCGTTCTGTATCGGCTTGTTCTTGTGCCTATTTATTGTAGTTGCGCAGTGGAGTGGAAGTGAATTGCGATGTCGACAAAATTAGTGCTGCCGCGCCTCTCTTCCGTAGAAACTTGAAAGAGGGAAATCTTGCGATATTTGAATTTGAACAGTGTGGTCCTTCTGACCGAGTTACCTTTTAGTTGACATAAGTTTTATTGGTTTTTTTGTTATTATTTACTTTTGGTTGGGTTTTTTTTTTCTCGATTCCATCACCATTAGTTTTTTGTGTTTATAACGCTTAGTTTCAATAGTTACTCCGGTTCAGCGTGGCCACGGCAGATCTCGGGTAAGTGTAGTATAACTTTGACGTAACAGTTTTTTTGAATATATATAATTGTTAGTTTTCAAAAAAAAAAATTTTCTTCGATATTAGTTTCAATTATATTTTCGGCTCTTTCCGTTCTATGGTGATTTTGTTCACGTTTTTTTGAATAAAGGGAACATTTTAAATGGTAATGAATTGTTAAATCTAGGCTTTTTCTTCGCGGAACCTTCCCCAAACCCCTTTCAGGGTGATGGTGACATGAGGTAAAGGCCTCATTTCTAGTTCCGCTTTGGAAGGTCCCAAAATTTTTGCCGGCCATGGGACCTCATTGGTTGGGTTTTTATATTTCATGGGTTAAGAGACCAAGGGTATGCAACACCAGGGTCCGTAGCGTGTAGCATGAACTGGTCGACGAACCTTGCCTGCATTTTTTTACTAGCTTCACTGAGTTGTGGGACTCAGTTTTATCCTTCGTTGTGTTCGTTTACCCCCAAAGCACATGATAAATGTTATCATGTTATCATGCTGATGCAACGAGAACCCCGCGCACACCTCCCGAACTCAGCTGGAACAGGCATGTGCCGCCGCTCAGCTCGTTGAGGAGCATTCGCTTCTAACGCCGTCGGACCTTCACGGTCAACTTCGGCACTTTCGGTTCCGTCCCATAAACACCATCTGGTGCCTTTCTCATTACAAAATTGTGTCAAAAAGTTTGACTTTCCGAACAAAATCAAAATTTGCCACTCTCCCAATCATTTAATCCAAGATTTGACCCCACTTTCTGAAACTTTATAAAATTTAATATAATAAAATATATAAAATTTCCTGGTTTCGGAATTCACCGTTACTACAAAGATGCAACTGTTCCAACTATACAAATCGATTTTTCATCGAAAATTCAAATGATATTTTTCCAACGGTACTTTGAACTGACAAATTTGCAAATTTGAAAATTTTCGAATAAAATGCATTAAAGGAAAAGAACATGGCCTGGAGAAACCTATCCGAAATATTCAAGAATAACTTGAAAAAAAAAAAGACTTTTGGATGGATGGATGGATTGTTGTTCTCCAATTATCTCGGTCACGTAACCGCGTCCTCCAATCTTGGAGACCCAGTAGCTGCGCGGCGTCCACATATACTGAGCTCACCCAACGAGATGTCGCTCTGTCAACTCGTTTTGCATTCGTCACTCTCTTTGGCATGCGATCATCGTCCATTTGTTGGACATGTCCTGCCCATTGAGGTCGTTGTAGTTTGACTATTTTCGAAACTTCCAGCTCATGGTACAGTTCATACAACTCATGGTTGCACCGGATGCGCCATCCATCTCGATCGCAAACAGCCCCGAAAATTCGCCGTAGAATCTTACGTTCAAATGTGTCTAGCATGTTTCCGGAGGCTTGAGTTAGGGTCCATGCTTCGCAGCCGTAGCATAGAACTGGTCGTATAATGGTTTTGTACACGCGGAGCTTCGTGTTTCTGTGCACATGCTCGATTTCATGATGGGGAGAACCGAGAAAAAAGTCTTATTGGCTAACTGTATCCGTCGCTTGATTTCGTCAGTTTCGTTGGCGTCTCTTGACAAGTTGCAACCCAAGTATATGAAGTTGTTTACGAACTCGATGTCGAGGTCCCCCACATTGATGCTCTGTTGTGCAGGTGTCCTTGTCGTCGATTGCATCATTATTTTAGTTTTACCCTCGTTTATACGTAGTCCAACTTCTTTTGCGGCGGTATTGAGCGTACGCAGAAGTTCTTCTGCATCGGCTAATCTTCGGGGCATGATGTTGATGTCGTCGGCGTACGCTGCTAATTGTGTCAGCTTGATGAGTAGCGTATTGCTGTTGTCCATATTCATAGCCCGAATAGCGTATTCGAGTGCTAGGTTGAAGAGCGTCGGTGCCAGTCCGTCGCCCTGTTTCAGACCAGTGTGTGTTTCAAATAGATTAGTAAGTTTATTATGGATCCTGACCTTTGAGACGGAGTTGGTCATCGTCATCTTTGTCAGTCGCACTAATTTGGCCGGTATACCAAATTGCAGCATGATGTTGTACAGTACTCCACGATCGATACTATCGTCGTTCCTGCGGCAGCCGGTTCTACGCACCGGAGAGACCCGTTTTTTTTGCAACGGCCAAGAGCTGCCAAACCCCTTCAATGCAAGAAGGACGTATGTTCGTGTGTTACATGCAGTATCTGTTTTTAGGGTTTTGTAGTAAAACAAAACCCTTATGAAATCGGTCATGCGTCCGTCTGTCCGTCTGTCCGTCTGTCTGTCCGTCTGTCCATGAAATATCTCATGAACCGCTGAACGCTACATATATGAAATTTTGTGGGAATATGTAGAATTATTATAATTCGCCGGAGAAAGCGATTCGTTGTAATAGGCTGACTTTAAGGGGAGGTCCCCATAGAGGGGAAATGAAGGTCAAAATTTTTTTTTCATCTGGTATAGGCAAGTGGGGTATCATAAGAAAGGTAGCACCGAGTACATTCCATTTTTGGTATTTTCATCAAATTTGAAAAAAGGGGAAAAGAGGTAGAGGGGAAAATATGTGATCCGAGTTTGTCCCCCCCCCCCCCTTGCATTTCGAGACCGTTACACTTAGGAATATGAAAATTTGCAGAAATGCGGCATTTTACTAGCATAGAAAACCAAAAATCGTCGAATTTTGATATCTCATCAAAAAAGGTTAATAATAGTACATTTCTATAGTTGCAGTTAGCACGCCCCTGCATCCTTTAAACGCATCACAGGTCAAAAATATTGATGGCCAATGATAACCAACACTATAGGCAATAATGTCTCGAAGTTTCATTACAATCACATAATATTTAATAATAGTACATTCATTTAAAGTTAGGCATTTTGACACTATCCACACAAAAAATACACCTACCGGCCTCATAGGTGCGAGTACTACTTTCATGTTGTTTTTCGTAGTGCGAATTGCAGTTATTTAACTAATCATTTTTGAAAGGGTAGAGATTGGTTGGGGCGCTGACTAATACAACTTAAGCGGGTGGAGGGGGGGGGGGTGTCCACATAGAGGCGAAATTAAGGTTAATTTTTTTTATCGACAATAGTATAGGCAAGTGAGGTTTCGTGAGAAAGGTAATATTGAGTACATTCCATTTTTTCGCATTTTTTTGAAATTTGTAGAAAGGGGAACATTGGGGGAGGAGAAAATATTAGTTCGTAACTTGTTCCCTTTCCCTTGCAGTTCGAGACCGTTATACTTATTGCAGAATTATGAAAACTTACAGGAAGGTGGGTTCCGAAAAAAAAATGGAAAATAATGGCATCTGTAAATCTTCTCAGAATAGGTCAATAATAGTTTATTTCTATAGTTACAGTTAGCACACCCCTGCATGCCTTAAACACGTTCGAGGTCAAAAGTACTGATGGCCAACGATAACTAACTCCTTAGGCAATAATATGTTCTAAGTTTCGTTACAATCACGCAATATGAATTGGCATGTAAAATGTAAGCGAGTAAGACATTTTAATTATGTTTTTTTTTATGCATCTGAATGGTATCAGGAAGAGCAAGGAGCCGATATTTATACTCGTATACCCAAATAAGCGCTTGCTACAAAACCCTCGAATTGCGGGCGTAGCCCTCTATATTCCGGTTTCATTTGTGTTTATTGGGAGCAACACATCTCGGCGCAACTGCTCTCAATACTACTTCTTCGCGCCGACATCGAATACAACCCAGGTCCTTGGATCTGCTGCGTATCCAATAGAGAGCTGCATCCCAATGCAACGTCAGTGAGATGCAACTGTGGCGACGAGTGGTGCCACCTGAGAAACTGCTCCGGTCTAAACCATCACAGGCACTGGAATCCTTCGTTTACTGCCAGTCAGTGTAGAAACAAGGTCTGCAAGCAGCGAGCTCATCTAACACGCTTCACCTCCCTACACCAGTGAACACCCACATGAGCTTTCAGTCAACCCCAACGACTCCTGCGAATAGACCCAGTAGGATTCCCCAACAAAACAACCTTACGCCTGCACCACCAATCGCCATTTTCGTCACGCTCTCACTCGTCCAACTAAATTGTAACGGGCTGCAAAACAAAATTGCCGAACTCGCTTCATTCATGGACAGACACCGCATTCAAGTTGGAGCCATCCAGGAGACGAAACTACATCCCAATTCGTCGCTTAACGCTCATGGGAATTATATCATCATAAGGAAAGATAGGCTGACCAACGCTGGAGGAGGACTTGCCTTCATCATTCACCACTCCGTACAATACCGGGAAATAGATGTCACTAACAACGACACCACCACGGAAGTGCAAGCCATCGCCTTAAAATCAGGCAATGTTGATATTGAAATTTACAACATTTACATTCCACCGGTATCCAGTTGTCCCCCAGGCTACCATGTAAATATCAACACTTTCCTCAATGGTCAACACCGTCTCCTGCTTGGTGATTTTAACGCTCACCATGAACTCTGGCACTCACATCTTAACAACGACGCCAGAGGTATAGCCATTGCTGAACAACTTGATGCCTCAGACTTCTGTACACTGAATGACGATACGCCCACCCGTATTGTCGGTACCTGTTCTATTGTAGTTCACCAGACATCACGATTGCCAGTGCTAGCCTCATAAACAATACACAATGGGAGCCGGTCCTTACACTATCATCGGACCAGCTACCAATCGTGATAAGGCTTGACAAACCGAGAGATGTCATATCTGTCGAACACCGCACCTTTGTCAACCACAACAAAGCTGACTGGAATAGGTTTACCGATTATACAAGTGCTAAATTCCTCGCCCTGCCAACTCCCACCGACGTACGTAAGGCCGAGTCCAATATCAGGAAAGTCCTCAATAAAGCGGCTACGAAATTTATTCCTGCAGGACGCATTCCTAAAATTCGGCCAAACTTTCCTACCACAGCCGCCAGATTGGCAGACGAGAGAGGCAATATCAGGAGCACTAACCCAGACGATCCCAGAATTCATGAACTGAACTGTGAAATCCAAAGACAAGTGGCCGAACATAAGAGGTCAAAATGGAGTTCGCATCTGAATGAATGCAACCTAACAACAGGTATTAACAAACTATGGTCGACAGTCCGTGCCCTCTCTAATCCACCGAAACAGACGGGACATGTCGCCATACAGTTCGGAAAAAACTCAATCTCCGACCCTGCCCATTGTACAAGTCGCTTCAATAGGCAGTTTATTGAATATCCTCCACCAGACAGACAAAAGCGCATAATCCGAAATAGGATTCACAACCGAACTACAGACAACATACCTGTCTTCACCACGGACGAAGTGGCTGCAGCAATCAGGAAAGCGAACAACTCGAAAGCCTTGGGACCCGATGGAATCTCAATGACAATACTTAAACATCTCGACGCACCAGCTATCGAATATCTCACGGCCACATTCAATCTATCCATCACATCACTGATCGTTCCGGAACTCTGGAAGAAAGGGAGAATAATCCCAATCTTGAAACCTGGGAAAAAAGCGACACTCGGCGAGTCCTATCGTCCCATCACACTCCTATCACCAGTTGCCAAAACGCTCGAAGCATTGATTCACCCTGTTCTTGCGGCCCGCATCAGGCTTGCAAACCACCAGCACGGCTTCAGAAGGATGCATAGTACGACGACGGCCCTGGATGCCATTACAACTCGGATCCACAATGGCCTCAACCAACCTCGTCCATGTCACAGAATAACTCTGGTGGCACTTGACCTGTCGAAAGCCTTCGACGCAGTCAGCCACTCAGCACTTCTGCTCGACCTTTACAATAAATCTCTTCCAACGCATATCACAAAATGGATTGCCAACTACCTCGCGGGCAGGCAGTCCTATACCGAATTCAGGAGCAAAAAATCGAAGCTAAGGAAGATCAAAAAAGGTGTGCCACAAGGAGGAGTTTTGTCTCCCTCCTTGTTCAACCTTTACCTATCTGGAATTCCAACCCCACCTCAAGGAATCGAAATTATCTCCTATGCAGACGACTGCTCCATCCTGGCAACAGGGAGCGACGACATCACGGAAATGTGCGAGCGATTAAATGCTTACCTGGAACAGCTTAACTCCTTCTTCACGGGCAAGAATTTAATCGTATCCGCGCCCATATCCTCGGCAACATTATTCACCACCTGGACGAAGGAAGTCAACATGCAACTTGAGATCTCGATTGGCAACCAACTCATTCCGACCGTGAACCATCCTAAAATTCTAGGAGTAACCCTGGACAGTATGGCCACGTCATCCCCCCATGCTTCAACAGTGTGTAACAGGATGCGCGGAAGGAACAAGATCCTTAAAGCCTTGGCCGGCAGCACCTGGGGAAAGGATAAAGAGACCCTACTGGTCACATACAAAGCAGTCGGAAGGTCTGTAGCCAACTATGCGGCTCCAGTGTGGTCACAGAATCTCTGTGATACACAATGGAATAACATCCAGGCCTGCCAAAATGCCGCCCTCCGTACTGTAACTGGCTGTCTTCTGATGTCTTCCCAGGACCATCTACATCAGGAAACGAGGACGATGCCTCTAAGGGACCACAACAAACTTCTTGCAAAACAGTACCTGGTGGGTTGTTACCGTGAGGAGCACTACAATTCTGACCTCTTGGACAAGACGCCGTCACCAAGGCATGTCAGGCGTAATTTGAGGAACCTCGAAAGAGACTTCCAAAGGGACCCCTTCGACAACAACGCATACAGAACAGCCATCGCAGCAATACACCACGAGGAAGTACAAGCATCAATTGCGAGACTAGGTCCAAACAAAGTCCTCTCGACACAACCACCAGCCATTTCTTCAGACAAGAGAACGCTTCCAAGAGCAACGAGGACGACACTTGCCCAACTTAGGTCGGGTTGGTGCTCGCGTCTAAACTCCTACCTGTCTCGCATTGATCGGGATGTCACGAACACATGCCCCGCCTGCAATGGTACACCTCACGATGTAGACCACATTTTCAGATGCCCAGCTGCACCCACACACCTGACCCCCAGATCGCTGTGGGAGAACTCCGTAGAGGCAGCTACCTTCCTATCACTCAACACCGAGGAAGATGAAGAACAACACAACATGTAACATACTCACACAACGAACTTCTGACCATTGCTACAACAACAACATCGATACTATCGTATGCCTGCTTGAAGTCGACAAAGATTTGGCATACGTTAACGTTGTATTTCCAGCACTTCTGGAGTATCAGTTTGACTGTAAAGAGCTGATCGGTTGTGGAGCGACCAGGTCTGAAACCGCTTTGATATTCGCCAATGATTCATTCTGCGTACGGTTTTATTCTATTTTCCAGAATTTTCGTCAAAATTTTATAGGACGTACAAACTAGTGATATGCCCCTGTAATTCTCACACCGCAGTTTATCTTCCTTTTTGTGAATTGGACAGATGATGCTTCTGCGCCAATCGTCTGGGATCTCCTCGTCCTCCCATACTCGCAGGAGTAATTGATGTATGGTATTAGCTAGACCCGTTCCACCGAATTTTAGCAGTTCAGCTGGAATCTCGTCAGCGCCCGGCGCTTTACTTCGTTTTAGTGACCGCAACGCGAGATCAACTTCTTCTACTGACGGGGGTTGTATGGGTGGCCCAAGATCAACAATATCGTCGAGAGCTTCTTGTGTGGGGATGTTAGATGGTAGACTCAGAAGCCGTTCTTAATTGTATTTACTAGTGATGGGCATATTGACCCTTTACTGTGCCAGCACATACACTCTAACTCTTTCCACTGAGTCGTTCAAAAAGAGTCGTTCAAAAAGAGTCGAACAAATCCTGTTACACGGCACCGATGTAGCCATGACACATAATCGTTTCTTCATAATTTTAAAAAGGCGTGGATAAAGCAATTTCCGCTCTTTTCACCACAACAATGGATCGCTGCTTCATTTGACATATGGCTCCTGCAAATATTTGTCTAATTCTGCAATCCTGGCAGTAATGGGGTTAGACACGGATGTGATTTTCGACATTCTTTCGTCAAAATCGCCCCACATTTCCATTGCAGATAACTCCTCACAGAAATTTGCGGATGCGGATGTATGACTGATTTGAGAGGAAATATTTATACAACTAGCTTGTTGTTAAATTCCCAGGTTCGAACAAGGAAGCGTAGGTGACAAATAACCGAAGTTATAGAAATTAATGCTATATATTATTATTAACTTGCTTGTAGAAAATTTCCATACTCATGTAATAAACGATAGACAATAGTTAAGTTATACCAAGTTCCAAATCAATCGTTTAATATATAACGATATTAAATGTTTTGTAGTTAAATACAAGCATTTCGCCCCTCGCTGCGTCTTAGTTACAGCAAATTGAAAAAAATGCCAGAAGTGGAAAGTATTCATTATCTTTTTTGAAAAGACTCTTTACAAGCCTTATAGTCGAAAAAAAAAAACAAATCAAAATTCATATGTGCATATGCAGCCACTAACCTTTACTTCCTCAATCATGAACAACAACAACATGAACATCTCCAGCGGCTGGGCTACCATTTCTGAACTAGACTGTTGCTTTCTCAAAATTTTCCATAATGTTTTCATTTTCATAAAGCCTGTGGATATGCACAGAGAAGAGATAAGGAAGGATAAGCACAATCTATGTACACTAAATTCCCTGAAGCAATTCCACCTCATTCCGTCTGCCAAACTCACATTCCCCAATTCCATCTAATTTCCCCGGAACACCCGCCCGATCCATATAGTAGAAGAACCAGGCCAAAATAATGCTGCCAAAAAATTGCTTCGTTTCTCTCTAGCAATTTCATTTCCTTATTTCTCTCTCTTCTCTGGCTGAAAAAGACTCAAATCAAATGAATGTGATGATTGGAATATGCGCTTATGAGTGAAATATCTGGGTCTATACTGAATTACCCAAATAATTATAGCGCACAAATTAAACGCTCATCAATTTCTGACTGAATAACAAAAATATTTATTTCACCGGAATTAGATGTTTACAAAATGACAGAAAGACTGAGAGTGAGTCATGATGATCAGCCAGCGAAACCAGCGCCACTCCTCCCGCCGTGGTGACTTCTTAACGAACGCAGCACTGTTGTTGCAGATGTGGTGACTGATGGAAGTGCCT
Source organism: Chloromyia formosa (assembly GCA_964017055.1). NCBI lineage: Eukaryota > Metazoa > Arthropoda > Insecta > Diptera > Stratiomyidae > Chloromyia > Chloromyia formosa. The sequence continues at coordinate 57,711,571 of OZ024816.1, read as the reverse complement.
ACAACTACTCCCCCCTGAATAACATTGCTCAGCAATGTCAATGTCATGTCGACATCGCGCTGCAGGATAGACTCGCCTAATATTCTCTGGACGTGGGTTGATTGGATCCAAGATTCGAGGCTTAGGTAGGGGATTCGCAACTATCTGGTGATCTGGACTACGCGACGACGATGATGTCCTCGGTTGGCTTTCTGATTGTGACGAACGCGATTCAAGATCAGGAGCCCAATGGACGTTTCTTCTTTTTCGACTGCTGGAAGACTTGAAGTTCTGACTTTCTACAGGTGAGAAACGCTCAGACGGTAACGGCTGGATCTCGCTAAAGCTCTCGAACTCGGTACTTGTAGACTGACGTTGAGGACCTGATGCGGATCCCTGCGAAATCGGTTGAGACGCTGGTAACAATTCCGTGTCCGCAACTAGATACGCTGGCTTAAGTCTCTCCGTTGAAATATTAACAACTCTGCCATTGATATCAACCGAGAAAACAGACGTTGATAATCGCCCAACAACTCGATGAGGTCCGGTGTAAGGCTGCGTCAATGACTTTTTAACAGCGTCAACCCTGACGAATACATGTGTGCAGCTGTTGAGATCTTTATGGACGAAGGTCGCTCTGCCGTCGCGGTGTATAATCGGTGTAGGTCGCAAATTACGGGTGAACTCACGTAGCTTCGTGATGAAAACGCTCGGTTCCACGTCAGAGTTGTTATCTAAGAACCATTCTCCAGGTAATCTGAGCGTGGCTCCGTATACCATTTCTGCCGGTGAAGTGCCTAGGTCCTCCTTGACGCAGTTTCGAAGGCCCAGCAAGACCGTGGGCAAAATCTCGACCCAACGACTGTTGTCTTCATGGCACATGATCGACGCTTTTAATGATCGATGCCAACGCTCAAGGACCCCATTCGAAGCAGGATGGTATGGTGTAGTGCGCGTGCGTTTACCTCCAATAAACCTGATCAACGCCTTGAAAAGCGCAGCTTCAAATTGAGTCCCCTGGTCGGTCGTTATTATGCTTGGAGCTCCAAAACGGGAGACCCAATTAGCGTAGAATGCAGCGGCTATTGTTTCTGCTGACTGGTCTACGATCGGGACGGCTTCAGGCCAGCGGGAGAACCGGTCAAGCATGGTGAGACAATACCGAAAACCATGCGAAGTGGCTAACGGACCGACGATGTCTATGTGTACGTGCTGGAACCTTTTGTCAGAAATCGTGAACGGCTGCAACTCGTTCTTTGTATGGCGCCCGACCTTAGACTTCTGACATCGTACGCAGGCACGAGCCCACTGCATAATTTCCTTTCTCATACTTGGCCAAACAAATCGCCGATTAATGCCTTTGAGGGTTGCCCGGCCGCCAGGATGTGAACAGTTGTGCACCGAATCGAAAATACGCCTTCGCAAGGAAGCAGGCGCAAACGGTCTTACGGCTGCTCTCGAATTGTCGCAATACAATATTTTTCCACCCCCGATGTCGACGGGCTCGAGTACCAACGACGTAGGATTGGAAATGAGGAGTTTCTGAAGCTGCTCGTCCTTAGACTGCTCGGCTACCAGCTCTTCAGTTTCGAAATCGCCTGACAATGTAATGGCGTCAACGCGCGAGAGTGCGTCCGCTACCACGTTTGCTTCGCCTCGTATATAAACTATGTTTGTCGAAAACTCGGATATAAAGCTTAAATAACGGACCTAACGGGGCAACGCTTTCTCCGCTTTTTGTGTGAAGGCAAATACCAATGGCTTATGGTCTGTCTTGATCGTGAACGGGACCCCTTCCAAGAAGTGACGGAAGTGCCGAATGCTGGCGTAAATTGCCAGCAGCTCTCTATCATAGGTGCTGTATTTGCGTTCGGCAGACGTTAGCTTACGTTGGAAAAACGCTATAGGCAACCAAAGGTTGCCTTGGCGTTGCTCAAGAACAGCGCCCACGGCTACGTCAGAAGCGTCTGTCACTAGTGCTAAAGGCATCTTTGGCTGGAAATGGACCAGTAACGTCGAATCGGCTAAGCTGTTTTTACAGGCGTTGAATGCACTATCGGTCTCCTTTGTCCACTCGATGGGCGCTTTATCCCCCTTCTTCGCGTTCTTAAGTAGTTCGTTGAGCGGTGCTTGTAAATCGGCTGCCTTCTTGATGAAGCGGCGGTAGTAGTTAATTGTGCCAAGGAATCGGCGAAGCTCTTTAGTCGTGGTGGGTCGCTTGTAACTTTTGATTACATCGACTCGAGAAGCGGGGGGTGAAATCCCGTGTTCGCTGACTTGATGTCCCAAGAATTCCACCCGATCTACTCCAAATGAGCACTTAGACACATTGATGACTACCCCAAAACTACGAAGCCGTTCGAATACCATCCGCAAGTGGTCCAAATGCTGCTCTGGCGTCTCCGATGCTACCAAAATATCGTCTACATAGCAGTTACAAAAATCAAGGCCTCTGAGCACTTCATCCATGAAACGCTGGAACGTTTGCGCGGCATTCCTAAGGCCGAACGTCATTACCTGGAACTCGAACAAACCGAAGGGCGTAATGACTGCCGTTTTCGGAATGTCTTCTTCGGCTACCGGCACCTGATGAAATGCTCGCAAGAGGTCAATTTTAGAAAATACGCGTTTACCCGCGAGGCCTGAGACTATGTCCTGAATATGTCGCATTGGATATTTGTCGGGAGTCGTGTTAGCATTCAGGCGCCTAAAGTCTCCGCACGGACGCCACGTTCCGTCCTTTTTAGCAACGAGATGTAGAGGACTCGCCCATGGGCTATTGGATGGGCGGCAAAACCCTCTTTTGATGAGGAAATCGAATTCCGCTTTGGCGGCAGCTAACTTATCAGGAGTTAACCTGCGGGGTTTGTCCGCCACCGGCGGGCCTGTAGTCACTATATGATGGCGAACGTTGTGGGTGGTACAAGGCTGTGCGGAAGCAGGGTTTGTGATACTCGGATACTGACTGAGAAGCTTGTGGTATGGGCATGGTGAGTTATTGGTGATGGTTGAAACCGTGGTATGATCGACCGTACTGAGAAATCCTTTCGCGGCCAAATTGGTATGAGGGTCAACCACTCGGCGATTCTTGATGTCAACCAGCAAACCATAATGGCTCAATAGGTCAGCGCCGATAATTGGACGGGTGACGTCGGCAACGCAAAAATTCCATGAAATATCGCGCCGTAACCCTAAATTTAATGTTAATGGGCGGTGCCCAAACGTGTTGATGGCTGTTCCGTTGGCGGCAAAAAGTTTGTAATTTGATGGCTTACCTCTCTTGATTCCACGCGATGGGGGTATCACAGAGACGTCGGCGCCGGTGTCGACCAAAAACTTCTGCCCAGTAATCTTATCGCTAATATGCAGGCGGTTCTGTGAGATGACGCTGTTTACCGCCGGATCAAACAGCGTCGAAGCTAGTTTCCCGATGATTTATTCTTGGAGCGCCACTTGCATGGCGATCTGCAATTTCGCGCAGCTTTACCAAACTTGTCGTGGTAGAAACACAACCCATTTTGAGGAGATTGCGACCGCTGAGACGACCCCCGGCGCACAGTGCGTCGTTCCATAGCCAAAAATCGAAAATTTTTTATTTTTGTCCGGCTTTGAAAGTAACCTATCTTTAAGAAAACATGTTGGAGCTCCTAAAAATAATGTTTGAAAAATTTTGCTTTTCTTTGTTTTAGTAATATTATGTGCTAAATTCGAAAAATTGAAAATATTGAAAAAAGGGTCTATGAGGTGAAAATTGCGTTTTGAGCTTCGGTGAAGTCCTGGCTACCTAAAGTTATATTTTCCCAATAGACCAGGCCCCAGGCTTACACCCAAAGACAAAAAAAAAAAATTTAATTAAAAAATTTTAAAAAAAAAAACAGCACAATTATTTAAAATTAAAATAAAACTTTGAGTAAGGATTAAAAAAAAACGTCACAAAACGTTTTGGGTGGTTGACGGTTTCTGTCAGATGCATATATATTCTTTCATTCTAAGTAGTTTTGGTTTGCCTTTTTTTGCCTTTTTGAGCGTAATTGGCGTTTTTGTGGGATAAGTCACATTTAAAAAATCAATGAATATTTTTCAAGATTCCTTAAAATTAATAATACAGAGAAAATTGCACATTTGTTGCAAGGACTAGGTGCTTACCGTCTGAAATATAAATAAATAAATAAAAAAAAAAAATTAATAAACTATAAAAAGTTTATTTATTCTAGAAAGAAATACCCATAAAAGGGAACAAATACACAAGGCATATCGGTTCAACTGGGTTAAAGTTTTTTTTATTATATATATATTATTTCGCTTATCTACTTTAGAGTGATTTTGGGGGCGTAATTCTAATTTATATGCGTGAGAAACGCTTTTGTAACACATGTAAATATGTATATGTATGTTAAAACTACTAAAAAGTTCTAATTACGGACAAAATTTTATATTTTATAGGTAAAATAAGTATTGTGCTTAGAGTTAGACTAGCAGGACCGGAAAAAAAGTAAATAAAAGAATAATATGGATATAATGAAAGAATACACTTTAATTTTTACGCTCTAGGTGCTAAAAGCATCAGCTAACGTAACGAATGAAAATTCGAGCGGAGTAATAAAATAAATGTTGTAAAATGTCACAGCTAGTTAGAAAATTCGACACGGTTCATACATAAACTTCAAATTCCGCATCTGTGTACCTGTGCTAAATTAAATGTTAGGTTGTTAATTGCCTTGATCCTTCCAAGTAAGTAAAATATAGTAAAGTGCAATATGTGCATAGAATCTCTTTGAAAATTTAAGATATTCTGTGTTACCATTTAAAAGATATTACGTTTTGCATACTACCTATAAACAGAGCCAGAATTGAACAAATTCTCTGATCAATATCTCAAAACTGCGTCATCAGATCACATTGTAATTTGGAAATGTTAATGCTTGTAGCTTTTATTAAATGGACGTTAAATTTCATTACAATCGGTAGACTCGTTTTCAAGTTATGATTTTTTTACCACCAGCCTCCTAATTACAGCAAATTTAACTCACACTTTTCGCAATATATCAGAACTGCGACCATCTATCTTAATCAAATTTATGCAGTTAAAAGATTATGTATAGCTCCCCATTCGTGCGAAATTTTAACAAAATCGGTTGCACAGTTCTTAAGATACTGATTTTTGATCACTTCAACGCACTGTGCGGCGTGGGCTCCATTGATTTCGGTCGCGAGATCGATTACGCTCCATACGATCCAGGCGGCCACGAATTTCTGAAAGCTCCTGCACTAACAATTCTGCAGGTGGTTGCGCCACGGCAGCTATTCCGCCAGTGTTAATTTCACGGATGCTTGAAACTTTATCGGCCATCGTAGCTAACTGATCCAAATTAGCCTCTGATGCGCTTAGAATAGCTTGTGTATTTGTTGGTAGTCGTTGTAACCATAACGATTTCAAAACTGCATCAGACAGCTTGCCACGGTTCTTTGCTTGCATGGTACGTAACAGCTGGCTCGGCTTTTGGTCTCCCAAGTCGAGGCCTCCTAGCAACTCCCGGATTTCGTCTTCGGCAGTAGCGGCGAAAACTGCTATGATACGTTTCTTAACTGCATCGTATTTACCTGACTCCGGTGGATTTTCGACAATATCGGCTGCTTGTGTCAATACCTCGGCATCAAGCTCGCTGATAACTCGGTCAAATTTTGTTTCGTCCTTCGTGACTCGATTCGCTCGAAACTGTGCCTCGACTCGAATAAACCATAATACGGGGCGACTACGCCAAAACTCAGGCATTTTGAATGACGTAATAGTGCTGAGGCTGTCAGCGTCGGCCATTTGGTCATTTGCGTCCACAAATTTTTCGTCGGTCGACATCGTTAATTGGCAATTAAACCGCACGTTGTTTTACAAATTCGCGCTATGTTCGACTCGTCGGTGTCACCAGTTATAGCGCACAAATTAAACGCTCATCAATTTCTGACTGAATAACAAAAATATTTATTTCACCGGAATTAGATGTTTACAAAATGACAGAAAGACTGAGAGTGAGTCATGATGATCAGCCAGCGAAACCAGCGCCACTCCTCCCGCCGTGGTGACTTCTTAACGAACGCAGCACTGTTGTTGCAGATGTGGTGACTGATGGAAGTGCCTACATAATCAATGTGTTTTTTACTCAAGACACAGCCCAGTATGGCTCAAAGTACAGAGCGAATGAAATACAGAAGTGCTAGCGTGTTACTGTGCTGAGTGTGCTGTTTTAAAACAGCACAAATTTGTGCTAAAAACTCAAACTCACATTTAAGAAACTTCTCATTGCGTCTACAGTATACAGAGGAAATTGTCTGGTTGTTTGTTGGTTTGGTATCGTTTTCATCTCAAGTTGAACTTGAGGTGATATGATACAAGACGACTACTTTGTTTTAGAATGTTGGGTTTGTTTTCTGTATGTATTTGGGGAAAATTGGATGTGCGGTGCGACGTAAGCATATGATTTTTGATTTGCTTGCAGTCAGCATGGATTGTTGTTTGTATATTTATAAGTATATACACAATGCGTGCATTGCATACTGCATAGAGACGATTATGAATGGATTTAGATGGGTGGGATTGGTTTGGTAGATAGATAATGATGGTTTTAGTTTCAGATAGATATTAGGATGGGGTGTGAATGAATATGAATGTAATACATACATACATATATGTTATCAGAAATTTTGAATGAGTGTTGAGTTTCCATGCGTTACGTAATATTTAAATTAATTTGAGTATTCATTTTACAGTGTGTCAATCTTAAATTGAACGGCTGGGAGGCTATGTCGTTGTGCCGAATCTTTCGCTCATTCTGTTGAGGCGATCAAAAAGAGCGACTCGTTACTGTGTTACCCATCACTAGTATTTACTAGTTTGTACGCTTATCTGGTGTTCCTATTAGCTAAGTTTTCGTTAATATTCAGCAACTGCTCGTCAAAGTATTTACGTTTCTTACGTCTAATTATTCTATTCGACATTCGCCGTAGCTCGTCATATTTTTCTCTCCTGGCTCTGGTTCCTCGTTGAATCCATTGTCTGTAGGCCTCGTTTTTCGCGTCAAGTGAATTTTTACATTCTTCGTCGAACCACTAATTTCGCGCTCGCGGGGTTTATATCTCACGACCTTCTCTGCGACATCCCTGATGGTACCCTTGAGTTCTTCCCAGAACCCATGAACGCCTGTGTTGCTGATGTTGTGTAACATAGGCGATAGTCTTTCCTCAAGGGCGGTAGTATACGCCACCGCCGTAGCATCGTTTAGAAGCTTATCAACCGCAAAGATTTTGGGAGGGCTGATTCTCGATTGGTGCACTGAGGAAATTCTACATCTGTAGGTCGTGTTCACCAGGTGATGATCTGAGTCGCAGTTTGCTCCTGATAGGAGCGGACATCCATCACACTAGACGCCCATCTCCTTAAAATGAGGACGTGACGTGGTTGACGATATGTGCGTCTGGAGATTTCCAGGTCTGCTTGTGAATGCGTCGATGCGGGAAACACGTAGAGCTTACGATTAGATTCCTACTGCAGGCGAAGTCGATAAGTCGCTGGCCGTTGTCGTTACATTTTTCATGGAGACTGTGGGCTCCAGTGGTCCCCCGGTGCCAATTTTCATCGCGTTAAAGTCTCCCAGTAATTTGACGTCGTTTGTTGGAAGTGAGTCGAAGAGAGTCTCAAGGCGGGTGTAGAACTCGTCTTTTACTGCGTCTTCCTTAACTTCAGTGGGGGCGTGCACATTGATGAGCCATAGATTGAAGAATCGAGTCTTAATGCGAATCGCACACAGCCGTTCAGTTATGGGTTTGAAGTCAGTGATGTGCGGCTTGAGGTGATTGTTTACTATAAATGCTACTCCAAACTCCTTGCAGCCCGATGGTTTGCCACTTGTAAAAATTGTATGCGATTTCTTGTCATTGATCTCGCTGCCAAGCCAATTTGTTTCCTGGACTGCAGTAATGCTCAGTTTGTACTTTTCGACCTGTTGAAGGAGGGCCTTCTCGGCCCCCGGTTTATTCAGGGAGCGTACATTCCAGGATCCGAAAGAATAATCCTTTAGTCGTTTGCGTGGTCGTCGTTGTTGATCCGTTCAATCCGAGGCTTTTGTTCCAGGTTTCTTGGCGTGGAGTGGTTTTTACAAGGACGAGTTGTCAGCACATCGCTTAACCCCATTCAGGAGATGGCCTCGGAAGATAGCTGCTTCAGATGGTTTAATAAACGTGCTGGAGTTCGCACAACTATGTTGCAGGTCCAGCTACGCAAGTCATTCCATCCTACTAAACCTGAGACGTTTAGGCGTTAGTCAGCTCTTTTGATCCCCGGACTCTCCACATTAACTGTGCCAAATTTCATAAGTATACGATTTTTATACCTTTCACGGATGTGATAGGGTATATTAACTTTTCCATGAAGTTTGCAACGCACAGAAGGAACCATCTCCGACCATACAAACCATATATATTCTTGGTCAGTATGATGAGACGAGTCGATTAAGCTTTGTCCGTCTGTCCGTCTGGTTATATGCAAACTAGTCCCTCAGTTTTAAAGCTATCGAGTTGAAAGTGTACAAAGTCTTCTTTCTATTGCACGCTGTAAATATGTCGGAACCAATGGAATCGGACCACTACGTTATATAGCTGCTATAGAAACGACCGGTCCAAAATTCGCAAAGTGAGAAAAACTTTTTTAATTCTAGAGATATCTATCTGAAATTTTGCACAGTCTTTTTTCTATTGCACGCTGTAAATTTGTCGGTACCAATGGAATCGGACCACTACGTCATATAGCTGCCATAGGAACGACCGGTTCAAAAATTAGTCTTTGTGAGAAAAACTTTTCTACATATTTCTAAAAATATCTTTTGCAAATTTCGCAGTAATCAATAATATATTTAGCCAAATGACATGCTTGAGTTCGGTTGAAATCGGACAACTCTACCATATAGCTGTCATAGGAACGACCGTTCCAAAATCAAGTTTTTGTTAGGAAAACTTTTTTATTTCTGAAGATATCTTTACGAAATTTAAAATTATTCAATCATATTAACTGCCAAACCACGTTATTAAATTTGGTTGAAATCGACCTACTATTTCACAAACCTCTCTGTTTAAAACTGAAAGGGGGGCGGAATATTTCAAATAATGGATTCTGGAAATAATAAGCAACACGGTTCTGATCTAAACGGACGCTGACTCCTAGTGCGTTTATTTCGTATCTATATATACTTAAAACTATACAATACAACATTATGTACAATAAAATCTATCTTCTATTTACTTAATTTATGATCTAAGATCCATGCACGTGCACACCAATTTTATTGCCATACATATTGTAAAAATCCTAAGCCACCATATTTTTATTACGGATGACTTAAGACCACAGCAACGCACATAAAATTCATTTTCACGCACAAGGATCAACATTTACTTGTCGGTTCTATCTTAAGAAGATCCGAAAACCTTGCCACATGTATCTTATCATACGACACGATCCTTTGATCCTCATAAAAACTGAATTTATTGTTTGGACTTACATCTATCTAAAAATATGATGTAAATACAGTTCAACATTCTCCCCCTTATTGAAAATCTAAGGTTTTCAAGAGATATATTGTTTTGTTGATTTGAGAATCGTAGTAACGTTCTTCATGTGTCAAACTGATGATGTATGACTGCAGATTCTGATAATTTTGATTACCGTCTGCTTCGTAATCATAGTCCGCTCCGATGGGTCGCTCATATTCGGTGTGTACTATAATCAACTGTTGAATTTCAGTTTACAAATTGATGAATGACTTGAACTCGATTTGTATGCCAATTTATTAATTCGTATCCTGAATTGATAAACTCGATCTCGACAATAAATATTCCAATAGCCTGATATTTTGCTAGGTATAATCTCCAAAATTACTTCTTGGTCGAATAAACTTATATTGATGCTTCCAAATATCTTAGACAGGCCTCAGTTAATTGAACTATTATTGTATAGCGCCGTTGATTCTCCATTCTGCTCTCTAAGAGGTTTTACATAAATCATCGGCAGATGCACTTTCCAAGAGTGTATCGATAGGATGATTACCGGAATAATGTCCTCCTTATTGAAGATACAAGATCCTGATGTCCTTCAGAAGCTTTCCGAATGTTCCAATGAAAACCAATCGTGATTGACAATATCTGCTGAGCCCTTCTTAATTTACCCAAATGTTGACTTCATGACTGAGTGCGAACTATTGATTGGTTCAATGAATCTTTGCTGGTTCGTAGTAGCGTCTTGAATCGATGTCATCTTCTGAAGTAAATTGAAATCGTAATCGTCTCTGGCTCGACTTGTCTTGGCTATTGATCTCGGCGTCCTTCGCATCCATAACGGCGAAAACTGTTGAATAACTTTGTCGAAAAGCAGTATTAATTCGAAAATTGTCACCCATGATGAATTCGTTGTTCGATTGGATGGATTTTAGGCGAATATCAATCCATCATTAATAGCGTCGCGCAATTCCTCGTTGGATCAATTTCCATATTTTACGATGTCCCACAAATCCAACACATTACATTCTTAAAATATTTTACAATATTTATCCAATAACACTTGCATTACATATGTGTATTTTATTTTACTTGTGTTTTTCTTTGGAATACATTTTTTCTTTACAATGTGCTACGCATTTGTTTTAGAATAATCTTTTACAATGTTTTAAACTTATTTATTTTGTAATACACAAAATATGTTTATTACAAAACTGCTTATAAGATTCCTTTTCATTTCAGTTTTGTTTTCAGTTTTTTTCTTTTCATGTTATTTGTACATCAAGTTTCAATTCTCTATTTGTATTTATTTATCATTGATATATTTTAATCTTTCAGTAATGATTTTTATAAATATTTCATTTTTACATTTTGATAGAACACTTTCTATATTTTCATTGTATTTAAACATTTTATTATTTAAATTATGTATTTAATTTTCCATTTGTAAATAATATTCATATTTACATTATTCCATACATGTATTGTACATATGTTCTTCTTTCCAATGCACTGTACTTTTGCTATGTATCCATAATTTTTTATTATTTGTAAAGACATTTATACCTCAATTTGCATCGAATTTTCAAATTTAATTATTTCATTTTGATATTTATTTGCTTTTATATTTTTTTCTTCAAAGCATTTGTTTTTGTTTTCCGTTCAAGTCTGTTTTGTCAACGTCATGTTAGTATGGTTAAGGAGTTAGTTACGGTTAGTAAAGTCCCCCTCCATTCCATAAAACAGGCGGAAGAAAACATTTTTTCAAGAGATCTGTTTTGAGATTCCCTTTTAAAGTGTTAAATTGGCAACCTCCTGTACGTTTAGAGATTACGTTGTTAGTATTAGACTTACTACTTTTGTGACCGCTAATTAATTTTATTGAACCGATAAAAGCTTAAGATGATTTTTTAGTTTTCGTGTTAGTATCACAAGCTTTATCGGTCCTTGCCCCCCTCAACTTGTTGTGAGTTGTACTTATTCTAATAAAACGCTTTTCTGTTTGAAAAGGTTGTCTTTGGTTTACTCCAAATGAAAGCAATTTTTCTTTTGTAGGTGCGTCATTTGAAAACCAATTTTTCGAAAACTTTTTAGAATGTAGTCCTTTAGACTTCATATCAAGACCCTTACTTTCAGTTTTTGGTTTCTTTCCAAACTTTTCAGAGGGCAAAGTGGCATTTTTTGATTTCCCGCTATCAAAATCATTCCCAATTTTGGATTTCGCTTTATTCAATTTATTTAAAAAAGGTTATTGCGTTTGTAATGGAAACCGACTTTTGTCTGTTACTGATTTTCTATCAAGAGGTTTTTCTAATTTTTTACGACTGAGTCCATAATATTTGGACGCATTAATATGACTTTTACTAAGATCATATTTTAAGACTGGGCCTATCACTGTCCAACCAAATACAGTATTCTCCATATACAAATTTGGTTGAATATGTATTCTGGTGTCATTCGTAAGAATTGATCCTATTATTTCCGCACCTAATAAAATATCTATTCCACTTGGAATATAAAATTTGGGATCAGCAAATGGTCTCACTCTTGGAAAAATTGAATAATCAATATTTTCAACAAGCATATTTGAAGAAATTTGGTCTAAGACTATTGTTTTAATGAAAGCCCTGAAATTATGCAAAGGTGAATCAATTTCAACTTGAACTTGTCCATTTACTTTCGAAGCCTTTCGAGATATACCTTTCACAAAACTATCGGCATGATTCGTTTTCAAACCTAGCTTCTCTCGGAATGAATTGTAATAAAATTACTTTGTGAACAATTGTCAAGTACAGCCCTAGCAAGAACAGATTTACCTTTATTATTTTTAATACGTATTAACGCTGTTGCCACCAATACCTGCTTTTTGTCATTAACACTTGCTTTCAAAGACACATTGGGCTTTGGTTTTGAAATGCTATCATCATGTAATAATGTATGATGCATTTTAGTACATTTAAAACAATTTTCTGCATTGCAAGACCGATTATTGTGCCCCGTTTCAAAACACTTTGAGCACAATTTGTTTTCGTAAACAATATTGTTTCTCACTGCAATGCTTTGTTTTTTGAATTTTTCACAAAAACATAAGTTGTGATATTGTTTGCATTTTAATATGCAACTCTGTACAGTCTCCTGCTTACCTTGAGGTTCCATTAAAAACATGTTACTCCCAACAGTCAAATTTTCTGGACCTTCCAAAGACTTAAACTGTCTTTGCAGGAATTTTAAAAGAGTTAATATTTCTGGAATACCTGTCGAATTTTCCAGCGACTCTTCATACCTTGTTTTAGTTTGAGTGTTCAGCTTCCGTATTACCAAAAAATGTATTAATGCATTTTTGAACTCCTTATCCGAAAGTTCTAACGCTTCTAAAGCTTTTAAGCTTGTAGTCATCGCATCATGCAGATTCTTAATTTCTTCAGCAGCATGATTGTGGATTTCAGATGCATCTATCATCTTTTTAAAGTATTTGGACATTATTAACCGTTTGTCCTCGTACCTATCTTCTAAAATCTTCCATGCAGCTCCAAAATTGTTTCCGCTGATTCCCAAATGATCTATCAAGCCCCTCGTAGATACGACTTCAAGGCTACCATTTTATGAGTATTTCCAATATTTTTGGATATAAATATTTCATAAAAAATATCCTTGAAAGAAACCCATTTCGAATAATCACCATCGAAAATGGGTATTTTTATCTGAGGAATGTTATACGCTAACATATCCTCAGGTTAATTCGTGTATAATTTTCTTTTTTGCCTTGAATAAGTTGGGAACCTATCCCCATGAGACTCTCAAACTGTTGGCATAGTTGATCGTCTTCATCGTAATAATCGATGAAAATAAATAAATAACTGGCGCAACAGTCCAATTTGAACCACGGCCTCGAGATGAGTTAGCACCATCTCATTTTCTAGATCGTGACGGTTTTTTGTGCAGAGGTATGTGATCAGCAACACGCTCAACCGAGTTATTTACCCCATAATGGGTACTCATTTAACAGCTGAGTGGGCTCATAGTCCGACACGTAAATCCCCGGAATCGAACCGGGGCCCAGTGCGTTGAAGGCGAACGTGCTAACCGTTGCGCCATCCGGACTACTAATAATCGATGAAGTTCAATCTTAATTCACAAGCCCGATCTTCTAATTTATTTAGGCGATCAATGTCTGAGATGCCTCCGCTTATTCGCTCATGACATCTTCTAAGTCTTGTAATGTATACAAGAACTTTCTGTAGATGAAGAAGGCTTTGTTCTCCTTTTCCGCACACATCCCTCCTTCTGTGTCTAAGTGTGCTCTTTCTGTTTTCTGATGCTCTTCTTTGCATTCAGGATTTCCAGAAAGTCCTTCTTCCACTTCAATCAATTTATTTAAATCGATTAGAAGTTTTTTACTAAGAAACTTCACATAATCGAAATACTTGCTCTCGAAGTATTTTGAGTAATCTCTGAGTGTGATCTTAGGTAGTAGTGAGTAGTGGTTTGACTTAAACTCCACAAACCTTTTCTCTACTTCACTTTTTAAACCCCTAGGATCGTCTATTAAAGCTTGTCTTTCTTTAACAAGCTTGGATATTTCTTGGAAGAAAGTTTCAATTTCTTCTTGCCTTTTTAAAATATCTTTCGACATTTTGACTTTGAACAAGAAATTTTTTTGAAAATATCTATACACAAAAATTGGCTTTCCAAACTGTATTTTCACTGCGTTTTTCGTTTTTTTTTTCGGCAGAAATTCATAAGCATTTACACTATTTTTGAACTGTGCTCTGCTTTTTTCACTATAAATTTCACCAATCACTTTTATCACTACAGATAATTTTTAACACTTTTATCTACGCGAAACTTTTTACGCGCGTGAACAAAACTAGGGGTCACCAATGTTTAAACTGAAAGGGGGCGGAATATTTTAAATAATGCAACACGGTTTAACTCAAAACGGACACTGACTCCTAGTGCGTTTATTTCGTATCTATATATACTTAAAACTATAGATAGATAGATATATATAACATTCGAGCTACTTTCCCAGCAGGAAGACACTGCGACCATAAAGATCTATTGTGCCGTAGCTCATTAATCCAAAAGACCGTCCACCCTTCTTATAAAGGGCAGTAAGTCTTTAGCAGGAATCAACCTGAATTCTGCAGTGCTGATAGTAGCCTGCCCGAGGAGTGACATCCTAAAACGCGCGATGGCGGGACATTCGCACAAGATGTGCTTGGTCGTTTCCACGTCCTCCAGACAAAGACGGCATTCAGTCTCGCTTTACAGACCCATCTTGTTCAGATGATATCTGACCAAGTGATGGCCAGATAAGTACCCCACTAGGAGTCTTAGGTGGGTTCTACTCATTTGAGTAGTACCCTTGTGACTGAAGGGCATTATCAGCTCCTTTGATTGACGAAGCCCTGGAAGGTTATTCCAGTACTGTTGACGCAATCGTGCAAACCAATCTGTGATCCGCAGTTTGGCCGAGGCCAGTCCAAAGCCACAGTAAGACTCAGGTCCATGAAAACGACCGGATGTTCCTTGTCCAGCAAGTTCATCCGCAGCCTCGTTCCCCTCAATGCCCTGGTGGCCTGGCACCCAACACAAGAAGACTCGGTTATTGGTTGCCAACGGTTGAAGGAGATTGTAACACTCCTTCACCAGTTTTGAAGAGACCTTATATGAGGAGAGCGCTTTTATAGCTGCTTGGCTGTCTGAGTAGATAGCAATGTGAGCGCCGCGAAGTCCAGTTTCCAAGATTACCCTGGCGCAGACCTCAATGGCGTGGATCTCAGCTTGAAAAACGCTGAGCGAGATTCCCATTGCGATCGAAATCCTGGTGTTGGGTCCAAAGACACCTGCACCAACACCCTGTTCTGCTTTAGACCCATCGGTGAACCACTTGATACATCTAGGGTCTGGACAGGGTGTGCCATTTACCCATTCAGAGCGGTTAGGGATGAGGGCTGTATATTTTCTGCCGAAGCAAACCTCCGTGATCATGTAATGTGATCTCAAGCAGATCTGCACATCAGGAATTTGATTCAGAATGCTCATGTGACCACTTTCTTCACTACACACGTCAAAAGTTAGACGAAGTCTAAGAGCATTTAGAGCTGCTGATTCTTGAATGAATATATGCAACGGAGTAAGTTCAATAATCGCCTCCAGGGCTGGCGTAGGACAAGTGCGCATAGCTCCAGTGATGCCAAGGCAGGCAAGGCGTTGAAGCTTATTGCACTTCAGTAAGACAGAAGATTGCTGAGTTTTCGGTCACCACACAAGCGCTGCGTAGGTCACCATAGGCCGCACCAGCATGGTGTATAACCACTCAATTATCTTTGGGGTGAGCCCCCATGTCCGTCCAAAGAAACTTCTGCAAGCCCACATTGTGCGTGTGGCTTTTCCAAGTACATTATCTATGTGAGTATTCCAGGTGAGTTTCGAGTCTAGAGTTACCCCGAGGCATTTAACTTTAGTGGAATAAACTAAGGTCGTGCCGCCTAACGAAATTGGATCCAATGTTATATTTCGTTTTCGTGTGAACGGCACAACGATAGTTTTCTGTGGGTTTACATGTAAGCCCACAGCCACACACCAGCGTAGAACTATGTCAAGGGTCGACCTCATCACCTCAGTGATGGTAGATTCGAATTTGCCCCTGACTATGATAGTTAAATCATCCGCGTATCCGATAGTGAGATAACCGTGCTCATTAAGCATGGAAATCAGCTCGTCTACGACAAGGGACCACAAAAGGGGTGACAGAACGCCACTTTGTGGACAACCCTTTACGGCATTCACGCAAATGGATGTACTGCCTAGAGCATGGCGTCGATCCATGCAATGGTAGCGGGCGGGATGTCCCTCAGTTCCAGTGCTCTGGAAATGCACTCGTAGCCAGTATTATCGAAAGCACCCTCAATGTCAAGAAACGCGCACAACGCGATTTCCTTTTCACTGAGGGACTTTTCGATTGTACTGACAAGGCTATGCAAGGCGGTTACTGTTGACTTACCCTTCGTGTACGCGAATTGCATACGATGTAGGGGGATTGACAGTTCCATCTTGTGCCTGATATGCAAATCAAGCAACTTTTCCATGGTTTTAAGGAAGAAGGAAGTAAGGCTAATCGGTCTATAGGATTTGGGCATATGTTCCGGCTTATTGCCCGCTTTGGGTATGAAGACCACATTAACTTTCCTCCAAGGTTGTGGTATGTACCCTAGGGTGTAATTTGCCCTAAAAAGTTCGATTAGCGGAGTTATTATGATCTCCAAGCTGTTTTGTAACAGAGCGGGGAAGATGCCGTCTACACCGGGAGCTTTAAATGGCTCAAAGGATTCTATCACCCATTTTACTTTGTCCATGTCAAAGATGACCCCCGATAAACTGCGAGCCCGGCTTACGGGAACGCGTTGGGGCCTCGCAGTTGGGCAGGGGTCACCATCAGACAGTACGGACCCTGGGAAATGGGTCTGAAGAAGCAACTTTAATGTTTCTTCTGGACCTTCAGTATACCAGAACCGTCTGGTCTCAATAGAAGGCCGACCCCGTTTGCTGAGTCTTTGAAAAGGGCTTTGTGAAGGCGCGCCGCTTCCGGTAGCGACTGAATGCTTTCACAATGTCTTTTCCAGCATTCTCGTTTGGAATGCCTAATGAGTTTGTTGTACTCGGTGAGAGCAGTTCTGTACTCATCCCACCTATTGAAGCGCTTGGCTTTGTTGAACATCCTCCTAACTTTAGATCGCTTGCGAGCCAATTCCTCGTTCCACCAGGGTACTTTACGCCCCGACTCCACCGAACGTGAAACGGTACTATCTCTGTAGGAGGAAGTTAAAATTTCATTGAGCTCCTCAGCTGCAATCTCAATTTCCCCTGTAGTGCTTTTGGGGCTGACCAGTAGTTCCGCTTTGGAGCTAACTAGTTCACGAAATTTAATCCAGTTAGTTTTCCTTGGACAAAAAGTATCCGAGCGAATGTCAGATTGTCCTAGGATGTCAAATCTGATGTGTCTATGATCTGAAAGAGACACTTCGTCCGACACGTGCCAGTTCGCAATGAACCTGGAGAAGAATCCGCTAGCAAGGGTAATGTCGAGTACCTCTGCCCTTGCCGCAGTGACAAAGGTAGGTTTGCACCCCCTGTTCAGGACATTCACATGTTTACACATAAGATAGTCAAGAAGGCGCTTACCTCTGTCGTTGATGTCGCTGCTACCCCACACCGTGTGGTGTGCGTTTGCATCGCAACCGATCACATAATGTCGGTTTGTACGTCGACAGAAGTCAACGAGCTGCTGGACCTCGAGTGGTGGAATCTCAACATTGTCAGATGGACACAACTACCACTTTCTGACGACCGTTGAGCGTGGATACCTCCACCAATGCTGCAGCTAGATCTCTAGAAATAAAATTGGTTAGTGGCAAATAGTTGACGCATTTGTCGATCAGAAGCGCCGCACGCGGACAACCCGCTAACCTGTCATATATCAACTTACCAGTTGTTGTGTTTAGACCGCAAATTCGTCCACGGGCCACCCATGGCTCTTGAATAAGCGCAATGGTGGCCTGTTTATCGGCGAATAACCTGCACACAGTGGCTGATGCTCCTATTGCGTGGTGCAGGTTCGCTTGAAGCACCTTAATGGCGCTCATGGTCCTGCGAGGATAGCGAGCGTTGGACAAGGCACTTTTGCTTGCCCTGTCGGGAACTGTTGCCTCCGTCCCCCTTTCGTTGACGCTCCTTTCGAAGAGAGCCGCTGAGGTTCCTCGGGCTAAAGAAGTCGAAGGACGACTCAGAGGGACTGTATCGCTTAACGGCCAGTCCATCGACAGTCTCAACAACGGGCCTGGAGGCTCCGTCGAGCAGTGAGCTAGTAGGCAGCTCAGAGGAAACTGTGTTTGATGCAGTTGGAGTTGCATCACACTCTGATTTGTTTTGTTTTTCTTTTTTATTATTCATAGAATCCCATGAATATCCGGGAAAAACAGTCGCCGACGACATCACCCGGTCTGCCGTCAGAAGTCTGGTTTAAAACTGGAGGTCGACAGGTATCCAGAGTTCGCATACTAGCGGCCAAGCAACCTCTTGACCATGCATCCCTCGGCGTATGCTGTTCCACCTTGGATTTAGGGTATGTTTATAAGGGAGATGCCGCTCCCCGCCCGACCAAGTTTAGTCAGCGCTGATGGCAAAGATAAGATTTTGCCAACAGCCTGCTTCAACCCGTCACCACGCGGAGGTAAAGGTCGCACTTCCTAGGGCATGACAGTTACGGCAAATGTACCATGGTGGTTCAAATGTTAGTCCCCCTGTCACACCTTCGGCTGACGGGCAACTTAAAAACTACTTAAAACTATACAACATTATGTAATATCTAAAATCTATCTTCTATTTACTTAATTTACGATCTAAGATCCTTGCACGTGCACATCAATTTTATTGCCATACATAAAAATCCTAAGCCACCATATTTTTATTACGGACCACAGCAACGCACATAAAATTCATTCTCACGCACAAGGATCAACATTTACTTGTCGGTTCTATCTTAAGAAGATCCGAAAGCCGTGCCACATGTATCTTATCATATGACACGATCCTTTGATCCTCATAAAAACTGAATTTATTGTTTGGACTTACATCTATCTAAAAACATAAAAGAACTACGATTGGGGTAAACCCCAATCATGCAATACTCTAGATGAATTTGAACCTGGTTAAAGCCAATAAATAATTTCAAACTAATAGCTGTAACACTTTTCGAGAAAATCAGCTTATTGTCAAAAGACAACATTTTGTATTAGCTCAAAGCGATATCAAGCTAGAGAGCAACGTTGGTAAAATGTGTCATATTGTATAGGAGGGGGTAGACGGAGTAAGGGTAATCGACTATTTTTTTTGAATCTAACTGATATTGTTAATTAAGTGTTAAGTACAAAATTTCAGCCCGATAAATTGTATACGTACTGAGTAAATAGGCTTAACGTATTTCATGAAATAGTGCAGTTTGTATGGGAGGGGGTAGAAGGAGGGTGAGGATTACAATAAATTTTATAATGTAGGTTACAATTATCATAAAAGTGATATATTCAAAATTTCAAAGCAATATGTTTTATAGTTTCTGAGAAAATCTGATTATTGTAAATTATCAAAAATGTGTCATTTTGTATGGGAGGGGGTAGACGGAGTAAGGGTAATCGATTACTTTTTTTGAATCTAACTGATATTGTTAATTAAGTGTTAAGTACAAAATTTCAGCCCGATAAATTGTATAGGTAATGAGTAAATTGGCTTAACGTATTTCATGAAATAGTGCAGTTTGTATGCGAGGGGGTAGAAGGAGGGTGAGGATTACAATAAATTTTATAATGTAGGTTACAATTATCATAGAAGTGATATATTCAAAATTTCTAAGCAAGATGTTTTATAGTTTCTGAGAAAATCTGATTATTGTAAATTATCAAAAATGTGTCATTTTGTATGGGAGGGGGTAGACGGAGTAAGGGTAATCGATTAATTTTTTTGAATCTAACTGATATTGTTAATTAAGTGTTAAGTACAAAATTTCAGCCCGATAAATTGTATACGTACTGAGTAAATTGGCTTAACGTATTTCATGAAATAGTGCAGTTTGTATGGGAGGGGGTAGAAGGAGGGTGAGGATTACAATAAGTTTTATAACATAGGTTACAATTATCATAAAAGTGATATATTAAAAATTTCAAAGCAATATGTTTTACAGTTTCTGAGAAAATCTGATTATTGCAAATTTTCAAAAATGTGTCATTTTGTATGGGAGGGGGTAGAAGGGGTGTAGCGATTTAGCCCGTTCACGAACTTAGCCTTCATTTTTTGTCAAAAATAACGTGTGCAAAATTTGAACTTCATAGCTCAACGCGTTCTCGAGCTAGAGAGGTCACGGACGGACGGACGGACGGACGGACAGACGGACAGACGGACAGACGGACATCCGGTTTTGAGATATTCGAGTGATAATATGAACTTCTGTATCATTCATTTTTTTCTGCGAGCCTTATTTCTTAGCGTTACAAACTTTGTGGCAAACTTATAATACTCTCAGATTTCATCTAGAGTATAAATATGATGTAAATACAGTTCAACACTCTCATAGGAACAGTGAAATCGGAACAAGTTTTACTACTAATTTCAAAGTAGCAAATGCACCATAAGTGCCGAAGGCTAGCTTGTTTTTTCTTATTTTTCATTGGTAGCATGGATTACCTGTTAAGTCAAGGTTGAAATAAATTTGTTTCATCTCCACGCCATGTTCTTATCCTTTAATGCGTATTATTCGAAAATTTTCAAATCCAAACGTATCAAAGAAATATACCGTTGGAAAGCCTACACATTGGGACAACTTTAGTCAAGTATACACAAGTCTGCATTTACTTCAAAGTACCTTTGTAAAATTATCATTTGAATTTTCGATGAATTTCGAAACCGGGAAATTTTGTTTGTTTTATATGAAATTTTATGTAGTCTCAGAAATTGATGTCAAATCTCGGATTAAACGATTGGGAGAGTGACAAATTTTGAATTTGTTCGGAATGCAAGCTTTTTGACACAATTTACAAAAAAATGCTATAACTCTGCAAAGGTTAAAAACAAAGTGTCCACTTTGGTGTCAATTTTGCACAAATGAACGGTACTATCTACAAATAAAGTATTTACCATCTGAAGCGAGGCACCCTGTATATGCTTTTTAGTTTTATCTAAGTGGTTCATTTTAACTGTGAGTTATATTTTTGAACTTTTAAAGTTTATATCATTTTTGGGTACTAAGAAGAAAAAAGAATTATAAAACACACTGAAATAAGACACTTACATATTGAAACAATAAATTTACATAAACAATTTTTTAATCTGAATGGCTTTCCAGTAATTTTTTTAAGTAATTCTTTTTCTAACATACTGTGACACACTGTATATAGAATTCACAAAATTTACAAATCACCATCCCGTGAGGGATTTTTTTATTGTATATGCACATTTCGAACACCACTTCTGCTCAGTACAAGTACTGAGGAATCATCCCGTCTCAGAAAACCCAACACACGTGTTTACTTATAATTACATTCATTGTTTTTGATAATTATTATTATTTTCAAGTCGTGGATTAGTCTGTCGCCTAATTACTTATAGCTTTAGGGCACAATAGAATAAATCAAACTCAAAAGCAGTAATTTAAATTATTTTTATTGTTTGTGTTTTAGTATAAATGTTCGCATCATATTGCTTGTACGAGATCCACGTGGGACAATGCAATCACGAAAGCATAGGTTATGGTGTCCAGGAAATCCAGATTGTGACGAAGCTTCGAAGCTATGCATGGATTTAGAAGCTGATTTCAAATCTGCTGAGATGTTTAGTCAAAAGTATTCTTCAAGATTTAAGTAAGTAGAAGTCTTACATCATGCAAAGTTCGAAACTTTATATTGATTGCGATTGCTTGTTGCAGAGTAATCCGCTACGAAGATTTATCTCTGAGCCCGTACGACTTAGCGCAGGAAATTTTGCAATTTTTTGGTTTACCTTTGGATCCAATGGTAGAAGAATTTTTAGACACACATACGAAAATGGACATTGGAGGTGTTAGCTCAACATTTCGTGATTCCAAATCAGCCCCGTTTCATTGGAGGAAAAACTTAGCTTGGGAAGAAGTAAGTACATATAGGTATTCATACATTCATATAAGTTAGTAAATAGAATAACACAATTCCTATAAATGTTAAAATTCGTTTTTTTTTTCACCGAAATTTTTTGAAAATTAATTGTTAATAAATATTGTAGCACACATTAACGCTAATGCAGAGTACACCGAAGTAGCTTTTCATTATGCGATGCCTTATGCAGTTCTAAGCATGAAATCTTTATAAAAATTGAGATAGAGGTCGTAAGTTTTTCGGCTGTTAGAGGCAAGTCAAATACAATTTTAACGATTTGCATGTAAAAAAGAAGCAAAATATAATTGGAAGATGTACATATCTCACGCTTTAGTTTTTCGTCATTATCAAAGTTAACAAATATTTAGAGAAAGAAGAAGATGGCATATCACGTATAACTCTATTATTTATTCATATATTGTTCCAAAGGTTTGCGTTTTCATCAATTTAAAAATAATCAGAAACAATAATTAAACCTGATCAAAGTATAGAAATTATTCAATTACAGTTCTTTATTACTAATTAAAATCTTTCTAAAAAATAATTGTTGTTAATTGCCTTGATTCCTGGGCGCGCCATCATCTATAGCATTTCTATGCCCATTATTTCATGGTTGTTTCGGCAGTGAGGCTAAAGGATCGTCCTCTAGAATTTAAGAAGGTTTTTCAACATGAACTACCCTCAAGTTTTTCTAGTATTCAATCTTCGTTAGCAATTAACAACATTATAATAGTAACATCACAGGATGCACCCCAATTATTACTACATGTTGAGGAGCCACACAAGTTATTTTTCAGTGGCATATTGCAAAAGTAGCATGCGAATCGTTTCTATACAACAGTCAAGTGTCAATTCCTAATCGTAAAAACTATTCCTGAACTCCTATTGGACTTTATGTGAAAGGAAACGTTAAGATACGAGGAGCTATATCCTTATTATGTTTAAGCGTTATTATTTACATTATTACAACTTAAAATTGGATTCAACATTCGGTTGTATATAGAGTAAAAATTTAATATAGAGAAATAAAATCAATATAGTCCTCTTGTTTCAAGAAGGATATAGAATCTGATTCGATAAAGTTAAGAATCTAAAAGAAAAACTTTCTGTGCAAACTTATGCTTTAAAAAAGTTACATTACGAATCTAATTTTTTCATCGATTAACATACGAGAGCTCCATTCTATTCATAAATCATTGCACATCCATGTTAAATTCAAATGTGTGTAATTTCCTAAACGGTATGGAAAACCCAGATAATATATGCATATTTAAAATTATATAATAAATAAAATAAATAATAAATAAATAACTGGCGCAACAGTCGAATTTGAACCATGGCCTCGAGATGAGCATCATCTCATTTTCTAGATCGTAACGGTCTTGTGCAGAGGTGTGTGATCAGCAACACGCTCAACCGAGTTATTTACCCCATAAATGGGTACTCATTTAACAGTGAGTGGGCTTATAGTCCGACACGTAAATCCCCTTTTTTTATCGAAAACTACCGCATTCAGTAGGGATCGAACCGGGGCCCAGTGCGTAGAAGGCGAACGTGCTAACCGTTGCGCCATCCGGGCTACAAATTAATAAATTATATAATAATATTACATATACCTAGGTAATATGTTTGCTATTGAAATCTCCTTAGCTCCTGTAGTAGTTTCAGGACAAACAATCGAGGGGATTTATAAGATTTCTGGAAAGGACTTTCCAGAAATTAAAGGATTGGTTTTTGTATATCATATATTATATACCAATCATTTGTTTTATTCCCCGTTTTTTTTTTGTTCGCTCTTTATATAGGATTTGAGTTTTGGAAACTCTTTGAAAATCTTCATTCCCCCCATATGAAGCGAATGATGAAATCAAATAAAAGAATATGTATTTTGTACTGAGAATAACTCCAGTTGGAATAAGATTTTTTTGTATATCTAAATGAGAAGAGAAAGTTTAATAATTAATGAGACGGCCAATATTAAGTAAGAAGAATACAAGTGGCGAAAACATTATAAACGATTGCGCTTTTTTCGTATTATTTGCTCATTTATTTTTTTCTGGGGGATTTGATTGCAAGTCTTAGATAGACATTAAATCCTCGAACAGAGAAATGGCGAAAAATAGTATTGTATTTATTTCATACCATACATACTAATGGAAAAGAAGATATTAAAAATAAAATGTCGATTTTGCGGAAACTTTCCAGATTTACATACACACGAGATGTTTTTCAAAAAAATTTAATGTGTAAATAAATTTAAAAAATACCTTGTAAAAAAGGAGAGAGAGCGTTAGGACAGCTCACGGACTTGGACAGACAGGAGCTCGGACCGACGTGACCTCAGGACAACGGACTAACGGACTGACGGACTTGGGACCGACACTAGTGTTGCACAGAACCGTGGAACCGGATTCGCAGAACCGGTTCCTAACAGGAACCGACCCGACCGGCCCACGAAAGAACCGGGAATCGGTTCCAGAAGAACCGAGAATCGGTCGGTTCTAGAAGAATCGAGAATCGATTCCAGAAGAACCGAAAATCGGTTCTAGGAGAACTGACAATCGATTTCACTATAGCCGAAAATTGATTTTTAAAAAACCCTTTTAAACCGACTAGATCGAGGATCCGAAAATTTACGGTTCTTTGGACACGCTAGCACATGCAAAGCGCCGCTTTAACTCGGACCGGAAGACTATCTTTATATTTATTTTGGCTATCTAATAACTCTAACTCTCTAGCGCAAAAGTATAGCAAAATGAAAATATTGGGCTGTGGAAAAAGTTCTGCGGTTCTTTGCACTAATTGTCCGTTCATTTCAACAACCTTCTGCCAACGTTCTGGCAAGAGCATGATGCTACGTTATTCAATAGTGAGCTCCGCTGTCATTAAGAGTGTTCCTACAAAGGACCTATTGGCCTTCATCAGGTTGATTGAGGGTCTTTTGGATTAGTCAAGGCTATGGCACAATAGATCTTTTGGTCGCAGTGCCTACCATATGGGTATCTTAGCCTGCCCTTATTTATTATTATTATGCCACGTTCATAAAAGCGCTATGGCTTATTGCGGAAAAACTCATCAAGGTCATATTTAATGGCTTCCACAGATTGAAAACGGTTTCCATCCAAATGATTCTGAAGAGACCGGAAAGGTGGTAATCCGACGGCGCAAGATCCGGTGAGTAAGGTGAGTTTTGCATTAATTTCCAGTCGAAACTCTGTAGCTTTTGTTTCGTCTCCACAGAAGTATGAGGTCTGGCGTTGTCGTGATGGAAAACGACCCCCCTTCTGTTAGCCAATTCCGGATGTTTTTCGGCTATTGCTCGTTGCAGCTTTTCCAGCTGAGTGCAATACTTCCTCGAATGAATAGTTGGACCGCTTGGAAGAAGTTCGTAGTAGACTACACCCTTGTAATCCCACCAAATGCTAAGCAACACTTTTTCCGCCTTTGCATCGGTTGTGAATGATTCTCCGGGCGAGCACCACGATTTTTTCCGCTTGATGTTCTTGTAAACAACCCATTCCTCATCCCCCGTTACAATCTCCTTCAAAAATGGTTCCAACGAATGTCATTTCAGTAGAGATTCGCAGATCGAAGTTCGGTTTCACATGAACAACTCATGGGATACCCACACGTCGGACTTTTTTACGACTCCAAGCTGCTTTAGTCGTTTTGCGACGATTGAGTGATCAATGTTAAGCCTTTTTACGATCTCGCGGGTTGTCATATGCCGATCGGTTTTGATAAAATCCAAGATTACATCGTTTTCAACGGTGACAGGCGACCAGTACGGGGAGAGTCGTTTAAATCCGTATTTCCGGAACGGAGGCGAGAAAACCACCTCTGACAAGTGTCCTCACTAACGGCTTCCTCGCCGTACACAGCGCATATCTCTCGTATGACGTCGCCTTTTTCACACCTTTGTTGCATAAGAACAAAAAAAAATATGTCTAATAAGTTTTCTCTCTTCCATTTAATTACTTTTTTGTTCCTATAAAACAAATTAGATTAAACTAAAAGATTTGATGAAGTTTACTCAATAACCTTTTAACCTGCGGATAAAGGTTCAAGCTATAAATAGTACATACAGTGTTGCCAGGCATATGAACATTTTTAATGCAAAAAAACGCAGAACTTTTTCCACAACCAAATAATAACGCACACATATCGCCTTTGTGCGAAGAATTGACAATAAATACATAATTCTTTAAAAAAATTGCGATCATAAAGTTCTACTGCTTTCCAAAATGCGATCATAAAGTTCCTCTGCTTTCCAAAAACAATTAGAAAAATTATATATAAATTAAGGAATAAGAAACAAAAAACGTATTATTCAACGTACATGTTGGGAACCGGAACCGGTCCAAATACCCGGTTCTTCTGAGAACCGGACTCGGTAGAACCGGTTCTTCAAAAACCCGGAACCGCACAACACTAACCGACACAGTGTTTTCGGGACCTACAAAAAAATGTGTACGCGGCAGGCAACACCCGGACTCTTGATGGCTTCGGAAGGCCATACAGACGAAGGCCTCCCACCTGCATGCGGACCAACACTGAGGGAAGCGGCTTACCACTCTGACGCTCGGACTACCATGTTTTTCTTTCGTTTTGGCAAACTGGCTAAGCCACGCTCCCTTAGTTAGGCCAAGTCCCAGCGGCATGCGACTACGACGGGGTATACGGATAGCGGACAGCATAGCTAAAGACCTGCGGACCAACGCGTACATGACCAATCATACTTTTCACGGACATGACGACTAGACTCTCTTTGAGAATTATTAATTAGTCCATGGACCGATCGGCTTCGTCTTACGCTGGAATAAGGATAAGTCCTCTCCTCCTTTACCCAGTTAAGTTTTGAGTGTTGACTCATCCCCTCGCGCACATGAATTATTGGAACGCGACAGGGAAATGATGGATTTCTTTAATATTCGATTTAATTTGCTTTATATGAGGAATAAGGATAAGTCCTCCCCTCCTTTGGTTAGCTAAGTTTTGAGTGGTGCCTCATCCCCTCGCGAACATGAATTATTGGAACGCGACAGGGAAATTATTAATTTTGTTTAAAAAAATATCCTTTATTGAAGCCTACCTTTTCTCTCTCACCTGGTACTTGTAGTTATTTTTTTTTTATCGGGGGTTTCCAACAACCATGGTTGGGAGGGCAAGGCCGCGCCGGACCCATAACATCTGAGGCCCATATAGAACCGTTTTAGATCAGAAGGCTCATCTGGCTTGTAGAGGTGAAGGATCTGTCCTGATTGGACGGTATTCCCGTCTTCGTTATATCTTCGGCCCTGTTGTAACGTATTCCTTTAGTAGGGGTGATAGCCCGTGGTAGCATTGCCAATTGCCAGGAGACGTGTGCTAGTAGGTAGCTCGAGATCGGTGAGAACTGAGGTGAGTTCTACTTTGAACCTGGCGCTATCATACTTAGACGTTACATTATTTTCACACGTCATGCCCATATTTCGGTAACATTGTACAGTTGCAATTTAAAGAAAAGAGGATCACCATCAAGCAGTTAGAGAAAAAAAATGTCAGCAAATAATTTCATTACTCTTGATATACAAAGGAGTCATAGTTGTAAAATGACTCAATCGCGGTTATTTATCCCGCCCAATCCTGGCTAAAGCGTGCGATTAAAGACAGTTGTTGCTGTAGCGCCCTAAAAAATAAATTTCACCGCGCGTCTATTTACATTTTACCTGTAAAAGAAAGGTTGAGGGTAGCTGAAAACAGGTATAAGGTTACTCAAACATGATCTCGATATCTTCCAATGACATTATTATTCAATAAATTGATGAAAGTAGTAGTGGTAGAGGGGTAATTTCAATTCAGTATGACACTTATTAACAAAAGAAAGACACAAACCCTAAGGGGATTCTTTGTGCGCACAAGGAAAATGGTCCCACAGAGTTTGTACTTTAAAAATACTTATATAGGCTGCAATCAGATCGCTGGATTCAGTACTACTACGCTACGCTACTGCGCTGCCCTGGTACGGGTACTGTGTCTTAGACCATTAGCCTTTGACCGACCCTGTGTTCACCGGCATCTCATCCATCTCATTTGGTCTGAAATGAAGTCCTTTTCCGCAAACTCATAACAGTTTTGGAGATATTTGCCTTTAAAGTTGCAACTTATGTTTAAATACGAATTCAAGCCGGTAAGCTATCATGAGTCTTACGAGCTTTCAACCAACTTGCTGCTAATTAGCTAATCACTAATTCCTACTATTACTTAATTATTAATAGTATTCTTTTTAGGGTTTTGTAGTAAAACAAAACCCTTATGAAATCGGTCATGCGTCCGTCCGTCTGTCTGTCTGTCTGTCTGTCCATGGAATATCTCACGAACCGCTGAGGCTACATGTATGAAATTTAGTGAAAATATGTAGAAGTACTATAATTCTCTGGAGAAAGTGATGCATCGTAATAGTTCAACTTTGAGGGGGGGTCCCCATAGAGAGGAAATGAAGGACGAAATTTTTTTTTCATTTGGTATTGGCAAGTGGGGTATCGTAAGAAAGGTACCGTCAAGTACATTTCATTTCTGGAATTTTCTTCAAATTTGAACAAAGGGGAAAAGAGGGAGAGGGGAAAATATGTGATCCGAGTTTGTCCCCCCCCTTGCATTTCGAAACCGTTATACTTAGAGATGTGAAAATTTACTGAAAAGCGGCATTTTACTAACATAGAAAACTATAAATAATAGAATTCCAAAATCTCATCAAAAAAGGTTAATAATAGTACATTTCTATTTTTTCAGTTAGCACACCCCTGCACCCCTTAAGTACACCCGAGGTCAAAAATATTGATGGCCAATGATAACCAACACCATAGGCAATAATGCCTCTACGTTTCATTACAACCATGTAATATTTAACAATAGTACATTCACTTAAAGTTAGGCATTTTTACACTATTCATACAAAAAATACACCTACCGGCTTCAAAGGTGCGAGTACTACTTGCATGTTGTTTTTCGTAGTGCGAATCGCAGTTATTGTTACATATTATGTTTAATCACATTTATGAAAGGGTAAAGATTGGTAGGGGGTGATGTGTGATAATTGGCCAACTGTAACGGGCGGTGGAGGGGAGGGTGAGGGTTAAAATTAAGGTCAAATTTTGTTTATCGACTGGTATAGGCAAGTGGGGTGTTGTGAGAAAGGCAATGTTGAGTTTACTTTACTTATATTTGAAAAAAGGGGAACAATGAGGGAGGATAAATTATTAGATCGTAATTTGCCCCCCTCCCCTTGCATTTCCAGACCGTTACACTTAGAAAAATGAAAACTTCCAGGAAGGTGGGTTCCGAACAGTATATAAAATCGAAAATAATGGATTTTGTATATCTCCTCAAAATAGGTTAATAATAGTTTGTTTCCATAGTTACAGTTAGCGCATCCCTGCATCCCTTAAACACGTCCGAGATCAAAAGTACCGATGGCCAAGGATAACCAACACCATAGGCAATAATATCCGTATGTTCTAAGTTTCGTTACAATCACGTAATATGATTGGGCATATAAGATACTATATTATGGGTCAGACATTTTATTTTTTTTATCCATCTAAGTGGTACCAAGAAGAGCAAGGAGCCGATACTTATATACCAAAATAAGTACTTGCTACAAAACCCTCGGATTGCGGGCGTAGCCTTCTATATTCCGGTTTCATTTTTTTTTCTTTTACATATTTGATATTGAAATTTATCGCAAAAAAGATATCATCATGGTTAGCGTTATTATTTATAGCGGATATGCAAACAATTCAAAAAAACTCCAATGATCTATAGACTATGTTATTAAGGTGTTTTGGTTTCTTATTACCATCAAGCACGAGCGTATCCGGATCTATCCAATGTTTTGGAATAAAGTACTGATACTGATAATGGTCCATTAAGGTCGTATGCAGTGTTTTGATTTTGGTTCCTTATTACCATCAAATGTGAGCGTATCCAGATCTATTCAATGATCATCAAATGCGAGCGTACTCAGTTTTATCCGATGATCTTAAACAAAGAACCGATCGAACCAAAAAAAAAAGGCCGAGGCACAGACGGTCAAGGTTAATTAAAGACTATGTATGTACATATTGTTACTTTTTCCTCCTTTGTTATTCTCTGTACCTCGGCGATAATATTTATTTTACTTATCGTTCCACAATTATATCGTTCGTTGCTTTAACACCTTCATTTAAAGGGACCTAGAAAAGAAAACTTCAGGTCATGATCTTGTAGCTGACGATCAACCTTATATCGGAAAGGGAACAGCTAATAAACTTGCGAATTTTCGTAAGCTCATAGCCTTGTCAAGAATGTGTAGTATATTTATTATTTATTTATTTTGTTTGTTTTTTTTTTTTTTTTTCAAAAAAATACGGAGGAATATTTTCTATCCATGAACGGGAAAAAATGTTATCCACAATTTTTCATTCATCAGGATACATTCAGGTTTCAGGCGAGTTGCACAGAAAGTTGCAGTGCCTTCTAAGCGAAAGATTCAAGGTCGTTACTAAATTCTGTTAAGCAGAATGTATTCTCACGTAGTGCAATTCTGGCACTTTGGTTTAAATTTCTCTGACGAAATAGTGCTGGTAGATCTTGTCACTTACACGAACTATGATGAGATCAAGCACTCGGGTAATTCCGCGTTATTAAATTTTCTTGTATGGTGAGATAAGAATTCCCTTACCCAAGAAAGAATGACATCCTGAATGCATCTGCCCCGCACTTTGACGTTTGCACTTATATTAACATTTTTGGTCACAAGCGAATTAATCGTTCAGTTATATCGGTGCTCATCCGTTATGTAGGACCGTTTAATAACGTAGCCGGGGGGCATTTATGAGTCACTTTATTTTTATTATTATTTTTCTTTTTATCTTATTTATTTGCCTTAAATCCCACGTACCTTATTTTTATTTATATTCCTGGTTTTGAATTTTCAATTCCCTCTTATTTTAGATCCAGTAGATTCTACTAGCGTGCCCTTGTTGAACTTATGGGTTAGAATGGCGTACGCATGGTGATCCACATACAACAAGCCTCCGCCTTGAAATGAGTCGTTGGAGAGTAGATTTTCGCGCGTATTAATTATTTGACCCTTTTCTGACAATCACCTACAGAATTGTAGTATTGGCCAATTAGAAAATTATACAAGCAAAACTTGTTTATTGGAAGTAATACATACCGTGTCGTCCCACTATACCCACTGTATGGGCGCCAGGTCACGTGGCCATGGATGTGCAGGAGGTGCATGCCGGCAACTGCATTCTCTGAAACCAATTTATGCCAACGAAACGTCAACTGGGCCACATGGAACAGCGCTATGCCCCACAAGGGGTTAGGGCAATTGAGTAACCGCAAAACCTGTTCAACTGTCATTTGTGTTGCCGTATGAAGGGAAGAATTAATTAACAGTCGACCGTCTAATCGGTTCGGAAAAACATAGGTGTGATCGAAAGTATGGACTTTTATTTAAAAGCCCATATTTTCGATTTTTTTTTCGGTTGGACAGTCGACTACTAACAATTCTTTGGCCAAACAAAAATTATTACACACAGGTAATTCCTAACATTTTTATGGCCAGGAAGAACCTGAGGGATACACAAGTAGCATTGCTGCATGGAGTGAGATTGTTAGGCTATCGTTTCAAATCTTTAAGATGATATATTCCTAGTGGGTTTCCTAGTAGATCAGATATAAGGTAACGGTTATGTCCCACTTTCTTCACAACTCGGCACTTCACAAATTTAAAGTCTAATTTAGCATTATAGTGGGCTGCCGCATCACTTTTAGCAAAGTTTCTTTGAAAGATTACCTCTCCAGGTTGAAACTCAGTATTTCTGGCCGTTAAATTGTATCGCTGCGCTTGCTTGTTAAACATCTCGTGAAGATTACCTCGAACTTGTTGGCGTAACACAGATACTTTGCCAGTCGGATTAAGGATTACCGTTGAGTCTTCTAAAAGGTGGAGATTTCGTAATAATGAGTAGGTTTGTCCATGACTGATCATTTGTTGTCCAAATACTACAAAGTATGGTGAACTTTTAATGGAAGTGTGGTACGCAGAACGCAGAGCGCTATTGATGTCTGATAACTTAGCATCCCAATCCTTTTGATCTGGGTGAATTCTTTCCAACAGAGAATTGAATACTTTAGATGCAAATTGTGCGCCGTTATCTGTGACAATAGATTCCGGACTTCCAAAAACATGAAAAATTCGCGTTTCCAACCAACGGGAAATGACTTCTGCCGTGAATTTCTTCACTGGTTCTACAAATGACAATTTTGACAGGTGGTGCAAAAGAACGATAGTACCAATGTTTCCTGACTTCGATCTCGGGAAAGGCCCTACCAGATCCATATACCTATACAAGCGCTGGAATACTCGCTCGGAAACGAAATGACTGTTCATAGGTGGCCTAAAACTTTGATTCGGGGCTTTTGTTTGTTTGCAGATATCACATGAGTTTACGATATCGTGCACTTGTTTGGCCATACTTGGCCAGAAAAACAAAACTCTAAGTCTCTGTAGCGTTTTTGCGATGCCGCCATGTGTACTTTAAAAGGATCCAATTCAGATATAGAGTCAACACAATGGATCCGGGATAAAGTGTCCGGAACTACATGTTGTGATCCTTTGCGGTGATAAATCGTGAAACGAAAACCCTGCAGCTTTAAAGCCCAACGGGCTAAACGTCCATTTAAATCTGTCTGGTTCATCAACCACTTCAAGGAAGCGTGGTCGGTCACTATCGAAAATTCCTGTCCCTCAACATATGCTCGGAATTTCTTAACCGCCAAAACTGCAGCTAAACATTCCTGTTCAGTTACTGAATAATTTTGTTGAGTCGAGTTTAGTTTCTTGGACATGTATGCAATTGGAACTTCTTCCCCTTTGTCGGTAGTCTGAGTCAAAACAGCTCCTACGCCTGAATGGCTCGCATCACATTGTATGCTAAACGGGCGTGTAAAGTTAGGGCTATGCAGCACCGGAGATTTGGTCAAACTATCTTTTAAGGTCTTAAATGCAGCTAAACCTTCTTCTGTCCAACAGAATTGGCGCGACTTGCGAAGCATTTCGGTTAAGGGTGCTGCTATGGCTGCATAGTTTGGCACAAATCTCTGGTACCAACCACACATGCCTAAAGATCGCCGGAGCTGTTTCACCGTCTTAGGTTGCGGGAAGTCGTCGATGGTTTGAACTTTACCGGGATCCCCACGGATAGTTCCATGTCCAAGTAGGTGGCCAAGATAACCAACTTCCTTCACGACGAACTTGCTTTTCTCTACATTCAGTGTCAGCCCTGCCTTTTGCATGCACAAAGCAACTTCTTGAAGAAGCAGCAGATGCTCTTCGAAGGATGATGAGATCAACAACAAGTCATCCAAGTAAACAAACACACAAGTTCGTAGATGTGCTGGAATTACGCGGTCCATTAGGCGCTGCATAGTTTGAGGTGCGTTACACAGCCCAAAAGGCATTGTCACAAACTGATACAACGGCCTTCCGGGAACCGTAAAAGCCGTCTTATCCTTTGACGCTTCATCTAAGGGAATCTGCCAAAACGCATCTTTCAAATCCAAGCTCGATATGAACTCAGCTTTTGGCAGGCGGCTCAGAATCCCATCAATAAGCGGCAAAGGGTAAGCGTCTTTCAAGGTAACCTCGTTGACCTTGCGAGCATCCAGACATAAACGTACTTTTCCTGGTTTGACTACTAGGGTGACAGGTGAAGACCAGGAACTTTGGGATTCCTCAATCACGCCCATAGCCAACATCCGGTCAACTTCTGCGTACATCAGGTTCTCGACGGCGGGAGAGACCGCATAGTATCTCTGCTTAATAGGCTTGCTGCCTCCGACATCGATGACGTGTGTGGTTAACTTTGTACGTACTAAGCCCCTGTCTGCAAAAAATGGAAACGTAGCTATGACCGTGTTGAGACGGTTCCTTTCATCATCAGATAAATGGTGTTGATTGGAGAGATTGTTGCTGCGCGTGTCAGCAGGCAGTGCTGCTGAATATAAAGAATTGACAAATAAGTCCGAAGCAAGTTGGAACTGCCGAATGAAATCGAAACCAAGATATAGGTTTTGGCTCAAACATGGCATTATGAGGAACTCTATAGTTCTCGTCAGTCCTTTAAACGTAACTGCAATACAAGTTTTTCCCACTGCAAAATGACGAGTGCCATCAGCTGTTCGTACACCTAAGTTAAACTTTTCGTAGGGATAATTTCTTTCTTTCAAGAAACGTTTGGCCAGATCTGACGCTATGACACTGCAGGAAGCCCCAGTGTCCAGCAGGCCACTAACTCCGGTATCTAACAGGAGAACGGTAGCGTATGGTCGCACATCGCCTCTAGGACGGTCTGATAGTATTGACCCACAGAATTGTCTTCTGGAGGCTAACACCTTCTTCCAAAATGCTCTAAGGCGAACAGTGGAACGCTTCTTACGCAAAGACTTGAGTTCGCACGTTTCGAAAATACGTGTTCGTGCTGCTAGGTAATCCCGCTGGCGTTCATGTAAAGGGCGAAAACTATGGTGTATATTTGTTTTACCAGACGTAGTTCGGGCTTCTTCGATGTTTAAGGAGGGGCAGAAATTTACGATAGTGTCCGCGTCATTTCAGTTGGTTGATGAATCAGGTTGATATTTTGTGATAATTAGATTCGGGGTTTAGGTTGACACATCCGACAAAGTCGAGTTAAAGGGATTTTGTATAGCCTGTGCCGGTCTTGAGTTAATTCCGGGTATTGATCCACAATTCTTTGAGGGAAAGGCATAATAGGTATTACCTAAAGGTCCATGGGTGGACTCAGATTGCATTGCACTTCTTTGCATTTCCTGGAGGTCTTCTGCTGTAGTTGAGGCCTCTGCCGAGTTGAGTTTTTTGAGATCGAGCAGTTCGGACACTGCGGCTTAAAAATTCCGGGAGCACCACAGCCGAAGCAAAACCGTTTAAGTGGTTCCATACACTCCGCGTATGAATGACCGAACTTTTTACAGTTCCAGCATTGCATCTGTGGCCGAACTTCACAAACCTCAAGAGGTGAATTGAGATCCTCAAATGTGGGACTATTATTATCCTGATATGCATCCAATTCGTAGACGTGGTCACGCAAAGAGGGGCGAACCGCACGCATCCGTCGAATGGCTGCTTCTACATTTTCAGCCCGTATAACACAGCGTCTGAGTTGCGCGATGCTTACAATTTCCAAGTGCGTAATGCTCCTCTTGATCTCGGGAAGTAAATTATAATGGAGTATTTCCAGCAGTTCCCTTTCGTCTATCTGCGGCGATAGCCTATCAGCTAACTGCATGATGCTATCATAAAAGACGTCAAATGTCTCACCTGGTTTTTGTCATCGCTTTCGAATTAAATTACGAAGATCAGAAGCTGAACGACGATCGCTAAATTTATCGCGCAAGGCATCACGTAATTCTGGCCAAGTGAGACGTCTGACGCTTCGGTGATAGCGCCAAAACCAGTCATTGGCCTTGCCTTGTAAAAGAACATGGAAGTGTTGGCATATAACGGAGAAATCTCCCCGTAGAGTTTGAGATGTTAACGCTTCTATTTTATATATAAACATGTCAATTGGAACATGTGGGTCTTCTCCGTTGAACTTAGCGTTCCAGCCGGACATTATACTCCCTACTTTTTCAGAAGAAATAGTGGAGGGGCGGTGTGAAGGCCGTTGGACTGCCTGATAACGTCTGTTGACGTTCCTGAGGAAAAGGTAGTTGATTGAAAGGTGGAGTAACTTCATTAGCCATAGCTTCGAATGCCATTTGGGCTCTAGACTGCTGTGTCCTGGACAGTGTCATACGAGTTGGTGAAATTTCACGGAATGATGCTTCTACGTTTATATTCTGTCGTCTTGGTATACGTGTAGCTTCATCTAATAAGTCATGTAGATCAGCTTGTGATCTGGCTGATTCGACTCTAGAAGGTGTTGAAAGAGAAAGCTCTTCTGAAACAAGGTCAACATTCGGGGGTTGTGTTTGTGTTCTTAACGGAGTTAAATGTGATTGTAAGCGATCCCTTTCGAGGGATAGATGAGCGAGCTGTTGTCCAATTTGACTAATCCGGTCTGACGTAGCTAGTACGTTAGAGTCCACCCCAGTGTTAACTTGGCGTGAATCGTTGTTGTCCCGACCCCTTGGAGTCATTTCACGGGTTCGGGAGCGCGTTAAAATCGGGTTTATTAGGGGATCCAACCGTAACATTTTCGCAGTGCAAGACCGGGCATGTTTTTTGCTTAATGACCCATGCTTTAATGCACTTATGGTGAAAACCATGGTCGCATAGGGTGAAGCAAACTTCATCTTTCCCATATAGAACATCTTGACAGATCGTACATTTAACGGAGTCAGCACCCGATGGTTGTGAAGAAATTTCCATACCTTCTTGAGACATTGCTATTAACAATAATTAATATAGAAATTAACAAGAATGTTGTTATGAGAGCAAATTTAAGTAATATCAGAATATTTATATATAGAGAGACAGAAATGATAAGTTATTTTGTTTTCGATGAGAAATAATACGAATAGTAAGATCGATAAATTTTCCAAGAAAATGATGCAATTTATAATAATAGTTTTCAGCATACCCAAATCCTTCTTTTACGTTAGGCAAACACATTCTTTCATAGGTTTGAAGTTAACATAGTTAACGATGACAAAAAAAAAGCAACGGGTTTGTCTCAGGAGTATTGAATACAAATTCTTTGACATTAGAAAAACGAGAGAGAAAAGAGAAAAAATAAATAACTACTAGCTGCGCTCGCAACAATCACCTACCCTGACTTATTTTTAGGGTTTTGTATAAAAACAATTTTTTTTCGCTTGGTATAGGCAAGTGGGGTATCGTAAGAAAGGTACCGTCGAGTACATTCCATTTCTGGATTTTTTTTTCAAATTTGAAGAAAGGGGAAAAGAGGGAGAGGAGAAAATATGTGGTCCGAATTTGCCCCCCCCCCCCCCCCCCCTTGCATTTCGAGACCGTTATAGCAAGAAATATGAAAATTTACAGAAAAGCGGCATTTCACTAGCATACAAAACTAAAAATAATAGAATTTTTAAATCTCATCCAAAAAGGTTAATAATAGTACATTTCTATAGTTCCACTTAGCACACCCCTGTACCCCTCAAGCATACCCTAGGTCAAAAATATTGATGGCTAATGGTAACCAACATCATAGGCAATAATATCTCTAAGTTTCATTACAATGACATGATATTTAATAATAGTACATTGACTTAAAGTTATGCATTTTGACACTATCCATACAAAAAATACACCTACCGGCCTCATGCATAGATGTTGTTTTTCGTAGTGCGAATTGCAGTTATTTACTGAACCAACTTTGGAAGGGTCAAGATTGTTTGGGGCGGTGATTCTAACCATAATTATTCACACAATTTTTTTTAAGGTTTTGTGTCGTAAATCTTACAAAATCGGTCAAATGTCTGTCTGTCCGTCTGTTCATAGAATATCTTACGAACGACTGCAGCTACACACATAATTCGGCGAGAATGTGTAGAAATGCTATAATTCGCTGGAGATAGTGTTGTGTTGTAATTGGCCAACTTTAAAGGGGGGGTATAACCAAGTGGGGTGTCGTGAGAAAGGTAATGTTGAGTACATTCCATTTTTGGAATTTTCCTGAGATTTGTAGAAAGGGAAACAGTGGAGGAGGAAAAAATATAAGACCGTAATTTGTCCCAGCCGCCCGAATTTCGAAGCCGTTACACAAGTTTGCAATTTGCAATGTCGTCTTAACATGAATGGTTAAGCATCTCGAAGAGTAGGACAGTTTATCTCGTATATATCTATCTACAGTACAGCTTCTCGTATTAAAACTATTACTTTGAGAGGTGACAGATGGAGTCTTTTTATGAATCGGCATGTAAGATACTATATCATGGGTAAGACATTTAATTATGGTGTTTTTATACAGCTGAGTGGTACCAAGAAGAGCGGGGAGCCAATATTTAGATACCAAAATAAGCGCGTGCTACAAAACCCTCGAATTGCGGGCGTAGCCCTCTATATTCCGGTTTCATTTTCATACATGAAGCTGACCCCGCGAACTACATCCTGCGCCTAATCTTCCTGTTAGTCGACAGGTGGCGAGGTGTGTGGTTCTAGAAATGGATTACCCTCTGAGCCACGTTTGTAGTGAATGAATAAAAGTCAATTTGTTTCTATTTGAATAGTTCACTTAATTCAAGGCTTTGTGATATACAACATGTTTAGTGTTGTTTTGCGGTGTGTAAACAAATAGAGAATCTGGTTTTCCTACTCGCGAACAGGCGACGTGCAATTGGCCCTGCGAGAAAAACGAATTTTTTAAATTAATGACACACACATTCATCCACTGTCCTTGTGCTTTGTTGGCTGTCATCGCAAACGCAAGACGCACCTGGAATTGCAATCGTTTGAATTCGAATGGCAGATCAATGGTAATCATTGGAATTCGTAGAACTAACACGTGCTCGCTCTGGAATTTTCCTTCGAGAATTGTCGCTTCAATGACGTTGGGTAACAACCGTTTGACAGCAAGTCTGGTTCCATTGCATAGCTTCGGCTGGTTCAGATTTCGAATCATAATGATGACTGAGCCTATTTTCAGTTGCAGTTGATGTGCCGGGAATCCTGGCACATTCAATGAATTCAAAAATTCTGTCGGGTAGTTGACGACATCTTCTTCTTTGGTGATGGTGTCCATAGATTTGTATGTCCTCACTTCGCCAGGGATTTTCATTTGAACATCGAAATTCAATTGGTGGACATCGACATTCTTTGCTGCTAAAATAGCTCGTTCAGCCAACCATTCATGATTGGTGTAATTGCGTACGATGTTCGCGAAAACTTTTTCAATGTGTTGCTCCTTGGACTCAGTGAATTGACAAAAGTGAATGGGAAATTCACTGAAATCACTTGTCTCATCAACTGGAACATTCCCATTGCCGATGTCCAACAATTGTTTCGAGAACACATCAGCAGAATGATCATGTTTGTTTTCAGTTGTGATGTCTGCACGTAGGTTCATAAATGAGTTGATCCGCAGGTTTTTATCGCGGAATGACGGGCAGTGTTTGACAGAAATCGCCGGAAAGCAGAATTATTGCGCCTCCAACGATTGTGATTATTGCGCAAATCTTTAAAAGTGCGATTGAGAGCCTCCAATGCACGTTTATGCGCCATCGTGCATGCATTCCAAATGACTATTGTGCAAGTTTGCAAGACTTTAGCCATAGCAGAATTTTTCGAAATGTTGCAAGTTGGTTCGTCCGTCATTTGCAAGTTCAATGGCAATGGCAGAATGAGCCGTCCGTCCTCCTTCAAGCAACGTCGCCGCAATGCCAGATGATGTAACTGCCAACGCTATGTCACTTCGTGAACGAATCGTTGCTAATATCAAGGAAATGAGGAACGTTTTGCCAACTCCCCCCAGGCGCATCAAGAAAGAAAATGGCACCTTGTCCATCATCGGGCGCTTTCATCAGTGTATCGTATGCACTTTTCTGCTGGGGATTCGACAATGGCACATTTCTTTGCACTGCTTGACTCAATGCATCTCGATCGTAATCACGTTCTCGTTCCAATTCCCGATTGAATGCGTCGTGCATTAGACGATTGGGGGCCGGCATTCCTAATTTACTCAACAAATTTCCGCAGAGCAGTAAGCATATATTCTCTTTCAAAATGGGCGCCTCGTTATGTATGGCGTCGCTCATTTGAAGTGGAATATCGGCTCTTGAAATGCGAACTCTATGCAAAATATCGTCTGACATTTCGTTTTTTGAATTTGTTCCACAAACCGTGTGGACTGTTGTTGTGGTAACGATGCTTCGAATACTGCAGTTCTTCTTGCATCGAGGGGGCTTGGCAGCTCTTGGCCGTTAAAAAACGGGTCGTTCCAGTACGAAGAACCGGCTGCCGCAGGAAGTGGACTCGATGGGAAACACATGTCGATATGACGATGGCAAACAATCCCAATGAGTGTCATTTTCCAGCAAAATGCAATAGTTGGCAGCCCTCTATTTTCCGGTTTCATTTGAGTTTGAGCTGGGTATGGATCCAAGTTGAGCGTAAAGAGACAGAACAAAAAAAAAATCAGCCAAATCGGACACACCTCAATTTTCATTTCAGGCAAGAGGTCGTCCTTTTTAGGAGAGACCACATAAAAAAAAAATTAATTGCATTTAGAACATGTGTAAAGTACATGCAACGTACTGGAAATATTTCCTCGAAGGACAACAGAATATCCTTTATTGTCAGCAGGTCGTCCTTTTTTTCGACTTTGGGCTCGGTGGACATGTAAGTTGAGCGTGAAGGATCAAAAGGGAAAAAATTTGAAGCAAATCATATGTAGGGTTAAGGAGATAGAAGGGGAAATATATCTCCATACAAAATGTATGAAAACATGGAATTTCCCAATTTCCCGGGAAAATTTCCAATTTTGAATGACGTAAGGTTTCAAGTGGAGCGTAAAGAAACCGAATGCGAAAAATTTTAAGCGAATCGGATAAAGGATAAGGACGCCAACCCTGTGCATACGACACAGGTCGTTTTTTTTGTTTTTGTTTTTTTTTTGTTTTGTGTTTATTCTCCGTTAAGATTTAAGTTCGGCTTAAAGGAACAGATCCAAAAAAATTTTGAGGCAAATCGGACGAATGGGTGTTTTCATGTGCGACAGCAGGTCGTCCTGGATTTTTTTTATGAATATATTTTACAAATAGGAGGGAGCATTGCAAACACAAAGGAAAAAAATTTGAGCCAAATCGGAGATAAAAAAATTTCTCCATACAAAATGTATGGGAAATGAAATTCTCCAATTTTCTCAATTTTCCGGGTAAATTTTAAATTTTGGGCTCCGTTAGTATCTAAGTTGAGCCGAAAGGAGCACAACAACAAAAAATTGAGCCAAATCGGAGAAAGGGTTACTGAGTTATGCCTGTACATACGTAGACGACTTATTTTTATATACATATAAGATATACGAGTATATACACTTGCACCAAGCAACTGGAAATATGAATTGTACAGAAGCGACAATGAAATTTTTAAAGATCTGAACATATGAGTCGCGTACCAAGTGTAAACTCCTAGTCACGTAATTCCCAAACTGTCAGTAACCAAAATAATAGCATAGCGAGTCTGCAGTTTTACATAAAACCATAGTACTTGTAAATGGATACGTTAAAAAGAGAAGGTCGATGCTTAAAACAAGAAGGTGAGAAAAGATCTTTAACCTGTCGTAGCACAGTAAATGAAGGTAAACCTTCATTCTGCTAATTCCAAACAGTTCTAAAGATTAATGCACACAACGCAAAAGCGTCAAAAGACTTAACAACTTAAACATCGCCTGAGAGAAAAAAAAATTGTGTGCCGTATTCTCGATGGGCATCTGCGTCGTATAATAGCCTTGTATGTAATTGCAAGGCAGTTACGACGAGCTCGAGAATAGGCTGTGGGATACCGTCGTTAGCCACTAAAGAACTAATAAAAGTAAATTAGTAGCAATTTCTGGCCCCACTTTGGGCGCCATTTGTAACGTATTCCTTTAGTAGGGGTGATAGCCCGTGATAGCATTGCCAATTGTCAGGAGACGTGTGCCAGTAGGTAGCTCGAGATCGGTGAGAACTGAGGTGAGTTTTACTTTGAACCTGGCGCTATCATACTTATACGTTACATTATTTTCACACGTCATGCCCATATTTCGGTAACATTGTACAGTTGCAATTTAAAGAAAAGAGGATCACCATCAAGCAGTTTAGAGAAAAAAAAAAATGTCAGCAAATAATTTCATTACTCTTGATATACAAAGGAGTCAAAGTTGTAAAATGACTCAATCGCGGTTATTTATCCCGCCCAATCCTGGCTAAAGCGTGCGATTAAAGACAGTTGTTGCTGTAGCGCCCTAAAAAATAAATTTCACAGCGCATCTATTTACATTTTACCTGCAAAAGAAAGGTTGAGGGTAGCTGAAAACAGGTTACTCAAACATGATCTCGATATCTTCCAATGACATTATTATTCAATAAATTGATGAAAGTAAAATAGTAGTAGTAGTAGTGGGGTAATTTCAATTCAGTATGACACTTATTAACAAAAGAAAGACACAAACCCTAAGGGGATTTTTTGTGCGCACAAGGAAAATGGTCCCACAGAGTTTGTACTTTAAAAATACTTATATACTAAGATAATACATGATTGTAATATATAGATATAATAAACAATCCCATTACGTGGTGATGTTTGATGTTTAAATACGAATTTAAGCCGGTAAGCTATCATGAGTCTTACGAGCTTTCAACCAACTTGCTGCTAATTAGCTAATCACTAATTCCTACTATTACTTAATTATTAATAGTATTAATTCTTTTTTGTCTTTTACATATTTGATATTGAAATTTATCGCAAAAAAGATATCATCATGGTTAGCGTTATTATTAATAGCGGTTCCTTATTACCATCAAATGTGAGCGTATCCAGATCTATTCAATGATCATCAAATGCGAGCGTACTCAGTTTTATCCGATGATCTTAAATAAAGAACCGATCGAACCAAAAAAAAAAAAGGCCGAGGTACAGACGGTCAAGGTTAATTAAAGACTATGTATGTACATATTGTTGTTACTTTTTCCTCCTTTGTTATTCTCTGTACCTCGGCGATAATATTTATTTTACTTATCGTTCCACAATTATATCGTTCGTTGCTTTAACACCTTCATTTAAAGGGACCTAGAAAAGAAAACTTCAGGTCATGATCTTGTAGCTGACGATCAACCTTATATCGGAAAGGGAACAGCTAATAAACTTGCGAATTTTCGTAAGCTCATAGCCTTGTCAAGAATGTGTAGTATATTTATTATTTAATGTATTTATTTTGTTTTTTTTTTTGTTTCTGTTTTTTTTTTTTTCAAAAAAATACGGAGGAATATTTTCTATCCATGAACGGGAAAAAATGTTATCCACAATTTTTCATTCATCAGGATACATTCA
The DNA here is from genome assembly GCA_964017055.1 of Chloromyia formosa. NCBI lineage: Eukaryota > Metazoa > Arthropoda > Insecta > Diptera > Stratiomyidae > Chloromyia > Chloromyia formosa. The sequence goes on along the minus strand of OZ024816.1, from coordinate 57,668,335 downwards.
GGTTTCAGGCGAGTTGCACAGAAAGTTGCAGTGCCTTCTAAGCGAAAGATTCAAGGTCGTTACTAAATTCTGTTAAGCAGAATGTATTCTCACGTAGTGCAATTCTGGCACTTTGGTTTAAATTTCTCTGACGAAATAGTGCTGGTAGATCTTGTTACTTACACGAACTATGATGAGATCAAGCACTCGGGTAATTCCGCGTTATTAAATTTTCTTGTATGGTGAGATAAGAATTGCCTTACCCAAGAAAGAATGACATCCTGAATGCATCTGCCCCGCACTTTGACGTTTGCACTTATATTAACATTTTTGGTCACAAGCGAATTAATCGTTCAGTTATATCGGTGCTCATCCGTTATGTAGGACCGTTTAATAACGTAGCCGGGGGACATCTATGAGTCACTTTATTTTTATTATTATTTTTCTTTTTATCTTATTTATTTGCCTTAAATCCCACGTACCTTATTTTTATTTATATTCCTGGTTTTGAATTTTCAATTCCCTCTTATTTTAGATCCAGTAGATTCTACTAGCGTGCCCTTGTTGAACTTATGGGTTAGAATGGCGTACGCATGGTGATCCACATACAACAAGCCTCCGCCTTGAAATGAGTCGTTGGAGAGTAGATTTTCGCGCGTATTAATTATTTGACCCTTTTCTGACAATCGCCTACAGAATTGTAGTATTGGCCAATTAGAAAAGTATACAAGCAAAACTTGTTTATTGGAAGTAATACATACCGTGTCGTCCCACTATACCCACTGTATGGGCGGCAGGTCACAACGAAAGTGAGCGACCCACAATAATTTTAACCGCAAAACCTGTTCAACTGTCATTTGTGTTGCCGTATGAAGGGAAGAATTAATTAACAGTCGACCGTCTAATCGGCTCGGAAAAACATAGGTGTGATCGAAAGTATGGACTTTTATTTAAAAGCCCATATTTTCGATTTTTTTTTTTCGGTTAGACAGTCGACCACTAACAATTCTTTGGCCAAACAAAAATTATTACACTGTGCCTATTTGTAATTTGTCTGATGCAGCCCTGTGTCCCTGCACGGGACTTTGTGATTTTTTATACCCTACCCTAGACTTTTAGTATAGGGTATATTGTTTTTGTCACGACGGAAATATGTAACACCTTAAAGGAGGCTCCGGAGGTATAGCAATGTGTATATATAAATGATCAGGGTCACCTCCTGATTCGATTTAGCCATGTCTGTCTGTCTGACAGACAGTCTGTCTGTCTGTCTGTCTGTCCGTTCGCACGATAACTTTCGATAGAATGAAGCTAAAGCCTTGAAATTTTGGTCAGATGTTGGAAGTATGATCTAGTTGGTTGGTGTTGAAAATGGGCATGATCAGGCCAAGAGAACGCCTACCTCCCCTACATATGTAAAATAATTAAATGTATTTATAACTCCCGATTAAATAAACATGAAAAGCTCTAGATTTGGTAGATTGCTTGTGAGGGTAATCTTATACTCTCCTGCAAAAATAAAATCGATTAGTTGAAAACTAACGGTAATTTTCTTACAAAGAGCCCCGTACTACCCTACTTTTCAGGTTTTTTGTCTATAACTCTTGAATCAATTGACATAGACATCTGATTTTTGGCATGTGACCCTTAAGTGAGAAGCTGCTTGGGTTCTAGTAAGTTGGGGATAATCAGATCAAAGGAACGCCTACCACCCCTACAAAATTAAAAAAATTTATATCACTTTAATTACGATAACTTTCTATAGCATAACACTAGCGAGTTGAAAATTTGGCAGAACGTTTATAGTAAAATCTAGTTAGTTGGCATTGAAAATGGGCAAGATCCTACCCAAGGAATCTCTCCCTCTCCTACAAATGAAACTTCAAATAAGCGATAACTTTTGATAGAATGAAGCCAGCGACTTGAAATTTTCGTCAAATATTTGAACTGAAATTGAGTTAGTTGGCATTAAAGATGGGTTAGATCCGACCTAAGGAACCCCTACCTCCCCTAAAAATGAAATTTAAAATAAGCGATAACTTACGACAAAATAAAGCTAGCGACTTGAAATTTTGGTCAAATGTTTGTAGTAGTAGCCAGTTGGCTAATATTGAAAATACGTAAAATCCGACCAATGAAACCCCTGCTTCCCCTACAAATGAAACTTCAAATAAGCGATAACTTTCGATAGAATGAAGCTAGAGACTTGAATTTTTTTTTAAATGTTTGTAGGGTGATCTTATTGGTTGGTGGCAATGATGGGCAAGATCCGATCCAAGGAACCTCTACCTCCCCTAAAAGTGAGACTTCGAATAAGCAACAGAGTTGTTCCGGTTTTTTACTTTACATTCTTTACACGATTTTTTACATGTAAAAAAATCATTTTTTTACGTTAATGTTTACGCCACGTAAAAAAATAAAATGTAAAAAACTTATTTGTATGAGGAATTCCGATTTCTAATACTCCTGATTTCTTGTTTTCCGTGTTTTATTTTTTGTTCGTCTAAGCAGAGTTAACTCAGAACATATTTACCGAATCGTTGCTAAATGACTGCGCCTTCTGAAAGCACTCAGTACTACAATTAACTCTCACTCTCGTTGCATATTGCCTTCACAGCCCCTCTATTCTTTAAATAAGAATACGCTCTAAGTTTTGGTAAATTTTATTCGTTATGTATTGAAATTCGTCACAAAGTAAAAGTAAGTTCTTCATGAAAAAAAAAAATCACAAAAAATGTCGGTTAAAATCAACACATCATTGCCGCCACTGGATGTCGACTCGAACTAAAAACCGCCACATTAAGTGAGGCCGCGAACTTCTAGTAATATAAATTACTTTAAAATTACCGGAATCAATTGTCCAGAATCTTCAATGATGTTTTCCTCAATGCTCGCATCTCCACACTCTGTCTCCGCCTCCGTATTTATGCAACGCTTTCTATATTAAAAATATATAAAGTCTTAGCATAAAATAAAATAATAACCAATGGCCAGGTTTATATCGTGGAACTAAAAAGAGTATTAACTAGATCATAATAGATTTACGTAGTTCTAATTCGTGAAGTGTTTATACCGGCCGGTATTAAACATGGCAAATGTCAGATGTTAGCCTATTCGCTTGGATTTAAGGAGAATTTTAGAAATGAAAAGAACTTCTAATGAAAAGCGCTTTTATATCGCCGACTCAAACAAAACATACACAGAGAAAAGCAACCGTTAACAACGGAAATGCAAACCCAATCCAAATCGTTTAGTCCAATACCGAATCGCAAGTAGAGATAAGAGCTAATCCAATCAACTAATCCGACATGCTTACATCATGGAGAGTTAGCTGGGATTAATTAATACTGAAACATAGTCCCGCGATATAAACGTAGTGAATGGAAAATTTACCTGTATGCAGCCAACCGTGCACTTGCCGTATTTTGAAGCGTCTTGGAACAAAAGTTGCAAAATACAATATATTTTTTCCCCTCTTTTCTGAGAGTGAAATTCAATTGTTGAAATTAAGTTGTGGACGGCCTACCGCTACTCATTTTATCACTGAAACACAACATGAACTGCTTAAGCGAACATTTAAATAGCAACTGATTGACAGTTCTGAAGAAGAAGAAGAAGACAATTTTTACAAATTTTACATTTTTTTACATTTTTTACCTATTTTTTACATTATTTACCACTTTTTTACTTATTTTACCGTAAAAATGTAAAAAAATATTTTTTTACATGAAAATGAACAACTCTGAGCAATACATTTCGATAAAATGAAGCTAGCGACTTGAAAAATTCGACAAATATTTGTAGAATGGGTTAGTTAATTGATTTTTAGAATAGCCAAGATCCTCCTGAATGTGTGCCAACCTCCCCTATAAACTGGCCTCCCCTATAAACTGGCCATATAGGAAATCCATTTTTAAAGCATCTGGTCGTTGCCAATTGGTACTTTTGGTATCACCACTAGGTCTGTACAAGTCTAGGGTATTTACGCTTCAGACGGGTTTTGCGTATTTTTGGAAATTTGACGTTCGTCGTCACAGTTAGGTTTCTTCTTTAGTATCTTGTTCATTTTGATAGCTTATTTCGCGTTTTTTTTTCTTGAGTCACGGGCAGACGTGCGATATCTTTTTTGGTTGATAGTGGAGGAGGCCGGTGACTGCCGTGTTTTGCCCACCCACTACTTCCGACAGCTGAGCTGGTCTGCCAGCGCACGTCACAGGTTGTCCTCGGAGAGTGGTTCCTTGACACTTGGTGACCGACAGGCCTTCACGGCCATACCATACCCTCGTCCTCCGGTCCCGTTATCACAGACCGTTGATAATATTCTCTGCTTCTATTAACGCGCTCTGCAACGTTCCAAATCTCGACGCAATCTCGTTCAGCGTACGTGACAAAACTCGCATCACCGACTGTACCAATCTCTCCCAGCATGTGGGTTCCATGGGCAGTTGAACGACCACGGTTGATGAAATTGCGGATCCGTAGACAGGTCTTCAGCAATTTCAAGATGTACAGCCTGTACCGTCATGGACGTAAATAGAGCAATCCGCCTCTTTTCCCTTCGTCGCCCAACAGTGAAGTCCACTGGACCAAAATAATCGAGTCCCGTGTACGTAAATGGCCTAACATATGGATTTAAGTGGTCCTCTGGTAGCTGTCTCATTAGTGGTGGTTGTGGCTTAGCAGATCGTATTAGGCAATGTAAACATTCACCCTTTGCTCTACTGACTTCCGAACGTACGCTTGGTACCCAAAAGCGGAGTCGAATCTGGTTGGCGATCGCGTCATCATTTTGGTAACGTAAACGACAATGAAAGTGACTAGCAATTAACCTTGTAGGCAGGTTTAGGCCTAGACAAGAAATATCCTGTGCGAATACTTCCCCTTGCGCTTGCAGTCACAAGACTGTTTCGATGGCTTCAAGCTCTTTGGCAGAGGGCGCTCCTTGTTCAATATCTTTAAGTAAACAGGCATCTTTAAATCGAAGCACCCAGGCTACACATCTCAGCAATTTCGGAAACTTCGATAATCTTAACATATCAACAATCGGACTCACTGCGCTTGCATGTAGAATAAACCTTGGCCACAGCTCGGCTGCACACTCCTCGTTGCTGTCGTCATCTGGTTGCAGGTGCAGGCACCAATCCTTTTCAGGCAGTTGGAGAAAATCTGCAACTCTAATCCACTTACATTCGTTGCTAATTTTCGGCGGGTAACGCGCTCTCGTTGCTTCGTCTGCTGGGTTCAACTTGGAGGGAACTTAATGCCATTCACTACGTTTATCTCGCGGGACTATCTTCAAGGTTTAACCATAGATAAACAGACTACTGTAGTCTGTTTATCTATGGTTTAACGTATAGGTTTAGTTTGTTTTTGGTAGCTTTTAGCTCCACTTGCGATATAGGACTGGCCTAACAAATTGGGACTAGGTGGTGTTGCTGTTGTTGTTGTAGCAATAGTCAGAATTCGACGTGTTTGTTTGTTACATGCCTACGGTTTCGTCTTCATCCCCGGTGTTGAGGAATAGAAAGTTAGCTGCCTCAATTGGGTTCTCCCACAGCGATCTAGGAGTCAGGTGGGTGGGTGCAGCTGGGCAGTGGAAGATATGGTTTACGTCGTGAGGGGTTCCGTTACAAGCAGAACAGATGTTTGAGACGTCCTGGTCTATGCGGGATAGGTAGGAGTTCAGTCGTGAACACCAGCCTGACCGAAGTTGGGCGAATGTTGTTCTCGTAGCTCTCGGAAGTCTTACCTCTTCCGGAGATACCATTGGTGTTATGGACGAGAGAACTGGATTCGTATCTAAGCCTGCTATTGACTGATTAACCTCCTCTCGATGTATTGCTGGATGGCCAACCTATGTGCGCTACTATCAAAGGGTTCCCTTTTGTATCTCTGGACATCTCTTTCTAGGTCCCTCAGGTCGCGCCTGACATGTCTGGGCGGCGGCGTCTTGTCCATGGGTGATCACTTCGATAGCAGCCCACCAGGTATTGCTTGGCAAGAAGCTGGTTGTGGTTCCTTAAAGGCATCATCCTGGTTTCTTGATGTAGATGGTCCTGGGGTGACATCAGGAGACAGCCAGTAACAGTACGGAGAGCGGCGTTGTGGCACGTTTGAATCTTCTTTCATTGTGTGTCACAGAGATTCTGCGACCACACAGGAGCCGTATAGTTGGCCACTGATCTTCCGACTGCTTTATACGTGACCAGTAGAGTTTCTTTGTCCTTGCCCCAGGTACTACCGGCCAGGGCTTTGAGGATCTTATTCCTACTATGCATCCTATCACACACAGTTGAGGCATGATGTGGCCATGCTATCCAGCGTGACTCCTAGGATTTTAGGATGGTTCATGGTAGGAATAGGATAATTCCCGATCGAGATTTCAAGCTGCATCTTAACCTCCTTCGTCCAAGTGGTAAATAGGGCTGCCGAGGATTTAGGCGCTGAGACGGTAAGGTTGTTGTTTATGAAGAACGAGTTTAGTTGTTCAAGATAACCGTTGATGTTTCTGCACATATTTGCTATATCGTTCCCTGTTGCTAGAATGGAGCAGCCGGTTCTACGCACCGGAGCGACCCGTTTCACAACGGCCAAGAGCTATCAAAACCCTTCAATGCAAGAAGGAAAGTGTGTGGTGCTGCTGTCTTCGCTAATGGTGTTGTTGGTGATAATTCCATTTTATATGTTATATAAATACCTCATCCCTTTCTGAAATTCTGTATTCGCTTCATCCTTTGATTGTAGCGGTATAAACGCGCTTTTATTAGGAGTTTACTGCCTGTTGACATTTTCCAAACCGAAGTCACAAACTAACAACCGACATCTTTCATAATAAGAACCTCTTCGTATGGTCGGTATAAACACTCCACGAACAAGTATTAACACTAAATCGATTTAGTTAAATCGCCTTCTAGTTCTACGACATAAACGGGGCCATAGATTAGACTGGTTGCTTTCCAAAATTACCCTATAAATGGGTACTCATTTATTAGCTGAGTAGGCTCATAGTCCGACACGTAAATCCTTTTTATCGAAAACTACCGCATTCAGTAGGTCCCAATGTGTAGAAGGCGAACGTGCTAACCGTTACGCCACCCCGACTATGGACATTCCGCACTAACCAAGTTGTTTTTTTCGATTGAACGAATAAATTTTGAAAAAATTTCCGTCCAGTATGTCCGCGATTTTCGCCCCGTTTTCCCGTACCTGCTCTTCACAAGCTAAAATGTCGCTATTTTTGTTTTCGATCTTTGCGCCGAACATCTCGGTAATGGAGCACTGTCGTCGTGGCGACAAATTTTTAAAATTTATTAAAAAATTATTAAGCTAATCAGGCGCACTATTAAAAACAATCGACCGCGTTGTCGACACGAATCAAATTAATTAGCATAAATAAGATCACTTTCACTTATATAAACGTAAGCGAACGCGAACCGCCCTCGTCAAAAATTGAAGCCACATTGCAGTGTACTATTTCATCATCATAAAATCATAGATAAATAGGCTGTTTATCTATGGGTGCGAGGAGATCAGGATTTGACATTTCTCGAACTCTCCTCCATATGCTTTCCCCTCCAGTAAAATATGTATGGACAACTGTGAAATGTAATGTAATGTAATGTTTGAAAAGTATTCTGATGTGTGATGAAAATGAAAAGAGCAACCAGGTACATAGGAAGCAATAATTATTATTTCAATATAATAATTATTTTGAATATAATAATTATTTTCGAGGAAATAATAATTTTTATTAATTTTTCTTGTTGTTTTTATTTGTAATAATTATATAATTATTACTTAGGCTTGTTTTAATAATTATATAATTATTACGCTTTTTTGTAATAAATATTTATTATTTAATTATTTTAGTAATTATTTCCAACCTCTGAAAAGCCTTCAGAAATAGTCTAGTACTACTACTACTCAATTGCCCTAACCCCTTGTGGGGCATAGCGCGTCAGCTGTTCTATGTGGCCCAGTTGACGTTTCATTGGCATAAACTGGTTTCGGAGAATGCAGTTGCCAGCATGCACCTCCTGCACATCCATGGTCACGAATGTTGTCGGGGACGGGATTCGAACCCGAAACGCCGGTAATCAAACATGAGACTGATGTCTCAACACACTGCGCTACCGGTCGCCTCAACATCCGCAGTCATATAATATTGTACCCATCATATAAGTTCATTGCCAAGAATGTCCCTTTCTCCGCACGATGGACTCAAAATGCTTTCAACAGTAGTCTAGTACATACGCCTGAACATCCCCAGTCATATGATACCCATCTTGCCTAAATATCAGTTCATTGTGAGGAATATCCTTTTTTCAACATCAAATGACTCAAAATACCTTCACAAATAGTCTAGTGCATTCGCCTCAACATCCCCAGTCATATGATACCCATCTTGCCTATATTCCTAATATTCTTTTTCCACACCAAAAGATTCAAAATGCCTTCACCAGTAGTCTAGTATATACGCCTGCACATCCCCAGTCATATGATACTCATCTTGTCTAAATATCATTTCATTGCCAGGAATATCCTTTTTTAACACCAAAGGACTCAAAATGCCTTCAGAAATAGTCTAGTGCATTCGCCTCAACATCAGCAATCAGCAATCTTGCCTAGTCATGGCTTCATTGCCAATAATGTCCTTTTCTTCATCAAGAATGTTCTTTTTTCCGCACCAGGACTCCAAATCGTATCATTCTTCGCCAAAGAACTCAAAATGCTTTCAACAGTACTTGAGTGCATTGGTCTCATCACCCGAATCAGGAGAATCCCATTTTTACCAGGTTTGGTTTCGGTTTAATTTCATTCCTTTTTTCTGACGCACACATGCTGGGGGACCAAAATATCATCGTATCGTACTTATAACCCAAGGAAGCTACATAGAAAATTTGATTGAAATCTGACCACGGGAAAAACCTGAAAGAAAAATCTTTAAAAAGACTTAAGCGAGCAACTCTATTTGAAACAAAACAGAATCTACCGTTAGTTCCGTTCATGATCGGAATTGCGGTCCCCGATTGGAGGTCAGGGGGACACAAGGAACATAAATACCAATTTTGGTTAAGATTAGAATACAAGAAGTGCGCGGACATACGCACAAACCAACAAACGTACAGCATGCATCGGACTATCTGCCCGTCCATTTTAATTTTATATGGGACGGGCCAAAAATCTCGCGAAACTATGAAACATATTTATAGTACAAACTCGTAAATTCGAGCATAAAATTTTACTCCTGTTTGAATTCTTGTTTATTTCGAATTTACTAGCAAGTTTTGGTTTCGTTTTCGTGCCGAGTTATCAAGAAAAAAAAACAATTCGTTATAGGTTCTACTAGTAACTTTATTGAACGTCTTCTCTCGATGCCGGTTACAACTCAACTGCTTCTCATTATCATCTTAATTCTAATTACAATTTCGATTTCTACAATTTTGCTGACCGTTACTCAGGTTACAATAATATGCACATGCCAAGTAAACTGCTGACGCCATGTCTACCGTTTTACCTGTTGCATGTCTTTTGTTATCTCCTGAATTAGAGTATCGTATTTATTTATTTTAGGTGGGTTATACACAATATGTGTAACTTCCCCCTTTCCACTAAAAGAATTGTCCTCAATTCTATTATTGGCGATTTTTTCTTTAATTTTGACTATAGATTTTGCGAATGTTTTAAATTTTCAAAATTTTTTAATATGATTTCTTCAAAATTTAATTGCTTAGTAAAATTTAAGTAACTTTTTTCATCTGTGTACAGAAATCTATCGACAAATTTCTCATTATTTGAACTAAATAATTCGTTCCCTATTTTTATTGTACAATTATTTATGTTTATTAATACATTTCCTGTTAGATTTATTTGACGGTCATTACAAAAGTTTTCAATCATTATGTTTTTCATATTTTTACATATACCATAATCGTATTTTCATCAATTCTTTTGGTTTGACTTACTATGTTTTTTATTAATTTACAATTTTTTTTGGATATACAATTATCCATTGGTTTTAATTCTGATTGATACTGACCCTGTCCATTATATTGGTACTTTATTTCATTTACTTCAACAATGTATTCTTCTTTCATGTCAATTTCTGTGTAATTTCCAGTGGGTATTGGGGTGATAATTTTGAAATCTACTGATTTATATACCTCCGGAATTTTTATTGCTAATATTATCGTGTCCTTGTTCTCTCTAATAAGTCCTGTCCTTATGTTTTTTAGTCTGTAAAAGTTAAGTCTTGTTCTCTGTATTTCTGTCACTGTTAGTATACTAGGGTGAACTATGCCATGTCTAGCTAATGCAACATTGTCGATAAGCTGGTTAATCTTTTCTTTTAACATTTCTAATTTAAAAACTTGGGCTAACTTCATTTGGTTCAAAAGGATCTCTCTTTCGGTTTTACTCGTCTGTTGATGTACTCTCAAAATTTATTTCTGTCCGCTTCTATAATGTTTTTTATGTTCACTATTGAATCGTTAAGGTATGGTTTAATCTCGATTTGTTTGTTTATACTGTCTATCTCTTGTTTCTGATTTATGTCTAATGTTTCTAAGTGCTGTAAAATCTCGTTCCTGTCATTGTCGTCCATAGTGCCGAATAAAAATTTATGTGCAGATCCTACTAAATTTATGAGTCCCCGTTTTTCCCTAAGGTTTGGTTCAATAGTTGTTACTTTTGCATAAATGCTCTCGATTTCCCCTTGAATAAGTCGTCTTTATTTATTCCTAAATTTTGAATATTTTGTTCCATCCTGTGAATTGTCGTCCTAATTTCGTTAGTGTTAATAATATGTAGTAATGTTTTTGTGTCCGTTACAATTTCTGTCCGTCCCATATTTATCAAAGCGTATCCGTTCTTTGTTATTATTGGTGTTACTATTAGTGTTGCTGTTGTCGGTTGTGTCCAAAGTAGTAGTATTGCGAATTGCAGTACGGTGAGTATCTGTAAATTGAATTTCGTTGTTTTATTAATGCCACAATTTTTCCTGTAAAATTTCTAGTATCATTCTTTCTCTAAACTGAGGTATTTGTTCTTGTGTAACTACTATGTCTTGATTTCTCGTTACCAATTCTGCGAAAATACAAATAAAAACACCGCAATCGCTTCCATTAGTTTGTTTAGGGGTATTTTCCACTGACTCTTTGGTGAAAGTTTCTGTATCTAAATCTTCTTTTAATTTGTTTATTGATTCCTCTTTCAAATATCTCTCAATCGCATCTAACACTGTTGGGTTCTGTCTTCCCAGAGAGTCATAATAGTTTATAGTCTTATTCTTAAAATCAACAATGGTTAGGCACCAATGGTTGTTATTTACGTGAACTGGGAATAAAATTATGTCATATGAAAAAATATTGACCTTCTTTGTCCACCTTTCAACTGCTTTGTAACCTGCTTGTAATAAACGGATTATAAAGTGGGTATTCATGGCGAATACTTTTGGTATGTTTTCACTAGTTTGCAAAATGCTTCTTTCTTGTATTAGATTCAAATAAAAGTTAATAATATTATCATTCAGCCAATTAAGTCCTACCAAGGTTTGTATATCTCCTCTGGTAATATTTATTTTAAACTTAGATTTTACTACTTCGTTTCCTGACCCTCCATTGGTAATTTTTTCTATTAGAAGTCTTTCCTCTTCTGTTATCTCCCGATTCTGTTCTTCCTTTTGTTCCTCCTTTTCCCTGCTGTCTTCCTGGTCTGCGTATTTAGGTTTCCTTTTGATATTGATTGGATGTACATTTTTAAGTTCAGCTTTTCTGAATTTTGGAAGGTGTTTCTGTCTAGCAGATTTGTAGTTTTTAATACAATATAACCTTCCTGTCTATTTTCTTTGTAATCTTCTCTATCGCGGTTACATTTAGCTAAGTATTTTTCTTTAAATTCCTCTATATTCTTTCTAATTTTCTCCATATCTACTTTACGGGTTTGTACTTCTCTTGGAGTATGTTTTATAGTGGAATGAAATCTTTCGTTGTAATTTCGTACTGCTTGCTGTACGGATATAACAGTTTTTTGGTTTCCTTAGGGTAATCGTTCTGAATTTTTCTAATATTGTACTATGAAATCGTTCAACGTCCGCTATGTCGGTATGGCTATGGGATTTTGTCAGGTGTAATGTACGAGTAATATTTTCATTTTGTAAGAATTCTTTCATCAGGGCTCCGCTAAACTCATTCCCTGCCAATATCTTTTCGGGTTTTCCTATCTTTGCGAAGTGATCTTCCAATTGTTCAATTACTGTGTGATGGTTTTTATCCGAAAGGTAATAAATCGCTCCAAATTTTGAAAATGTGTCAATTATTGTTAAAAAGTTGCATTTCATTATTACGAAAATATCTACTTGTACTATTTGATTTATATCAGTTGCTGTTTCTGTATGCTGAAATTTGGGTTTGATGGGTCTTCTATCATATTTAGCCTGTTGACAAATGTCGCACTGGCTTATTGCTATTGTTATTAATTTCATTAATTTCGGATAGTATATTTTGTTTTTCAGTGAATTAAAAGTTTCTTTTATACCTGAATGTAGGCTTTCCCTGACATTATAGAACGATATTTGTTTCAGAGCTTCCACTTCCGTTTCTAAATCTTGTGCTCTAAGTGAACACTTTACGAATTTTATTTCGCCGCTATTGCGAAAAAGCTCCCTAATTTTCTTTTGGACGATATTATATTTCCTGTCTTCCAATTCTGAATAAATGCCAGTTAATCCCTTTTTTGATGTATCTTTTTAAAATATTGTCTATGTTTCCAAATTCTTGTTCCGCTATAAAAATTATCCTTTTTCCATGAATTGTTTTGAACTCTGTTGTTTTGTTATTTGTTAAAATTATCTGCGTTTTGAATTTATTAACTATTTCCTCTTTAATTGGAATATAATCTAATAATTCTTCCGGTGATGAATGGATCGTTGCCATCGTTGATTCTCCTTCGTTGTCTATGAGGAACAACATTCCTATATCCGAGCAATCTTGTGTGGTATTATTCGGGATTTCTTCCGTATCCTCTTCATTAATTGGATGTTTTATGCGGCTAAGAAAGTCTGCCACCTTGTTTTCTTTTCCCTTTAAATATTCGATATTAAAATCGTACTCTCCTAATTTTAATATCCATCTCTGATGACGTGGGGACAAGTCCTTCCCTTTATATTTTGCCTGTAGGAATTTGCCGCCGCAAGGCTGATTTAGGAAAAAAAATTTAAAAATACGTCGGCAGTCGAACCCGTGACCAACTGCTCACAAGTCGGACTCGCTAACCACTAAGCCAAGGAATACTTGTCAAACTCTTTTCGCTTTCTGTACATTATGTACAATACAAATGCCAACCTTTTAGTTTCCGGGGCCCCGGCTGGGGAAATCACTTTTCACTCGGATTTTTGTCACTTTTCACTCGCGTCACTCTAAAAGTCAAGAATTTAAAAAAAAAAAAAATTTTAATTTTTTTTTTTAATATTTTTTTTTTTTAATTTTTGTTTTAAGTTTTAACTTTTTTTCATAATTTATACTGAATGTTTGGAATATTGGAGGCATGGAAAATTTAAATATTTTCAAATCGTCTTGCGTGGGCTCCGCTCGCTCCACGCTTAAGGGATCGCAACCCTCAATATCGCACAAACATGAACGCTCGCTTCGCTCGCTCTGCGTGCAACAGCGTTTTGATCAGTTTTAAACATACCAAACATTCAGTATAAATCATTAGAACAAAAAAATTAGGAAAAAAAATTAAAAACTAAGATTAAAAATAAAAAAAAAAAATTAAAAAAATACTAAAATAAAAATTAAAAAAAAAATTTTTGTTTGCAAATTTTTGAGTCTTAAGGTGACGCGAGCGATAAATGACAAAAAATTCGAGTGAAAAGTGATTTTTTCACCCCGGGCCCCGGAAACTAAACATATCCCGAATTCGTAAACAACTTCAACAACTTGGGTAGCAAGCTATCAAAGGATGCCAGTCAAATAGACGAAATCAAACGGCGTATACAGTCAGCAAGTAAGACATTTTTCTTGGTGTTTCCAATTATGAAATCGAAACATGTGCACAGAAATACAAAGCTCCGCATATACGAAACCATCATACGACCTGTGGTATGCTATGGCTGTGAAACGTATACCCTAACTCAAGCTTCCGAAAACATGCTAAACACGTTTGAACGAAAGGTCCTTCGGCGAATTTTCGGAGCAGTTTACGATCGAAATGGATGGCGAATCCTATACAACCATGAGTTATACGCACACGATGAGCTGAATGTTTCAGAAACCGTCAAGCTACAACGACTTCAATGGGCGGGGCATGTACAATAAATGAACGATAACCGCATGCCTAATAAAATATTAAAAGGAGGCATCGAAGGAGCAAGGCTTGCAGGAAGACCGAGAACGCGTTGGGTGGACTCAGTGAGTGCTGCTATCCTCGCTATAAGATGTTTGTCGACCCTGTCCTCGTCTTCTTGTGAGTTGTCCTCTCTCCTGGAACCTTTCCGAGACTCTTTTGATGACAGAATAACTCACTCCAACTCGACGGCTCACTTCCCGGAATCCATGGTCTTCCTCTATTAACGTAACAACACCAAACATTTCAAATTCGTTGGGATGTCTTCTAGCACTTTGTTGAGGATCCATTACTTGCTAAACAATACCAAATTTAATTGAAAACTACACAAAGGACCCGTAAATTAGTACCAAAAACAAGACAAACCAGACCGAAGCGTATATACCCTAGACTTGTACATACATTTGGCAACGACCATTTGCATTAAAAGTGAGTTTCCTATATGACCAGTTTATAAGGGAGGTTGGCACTCATTCAGGAGGATGTTGACCATTCTCAAAACCAATTAACTAACCCATTTTACAAATATTTGTCGAATTTTTCAAGTCGCTATCTTCATTCTATGGAAAGTTATTGCTTATTTGAAGTCTCACTTGTTGGGGTAGGTTTCTTTTGTCGAATCTTGCGCATTTTTAATAACAACCAACTAGATCCCAGTACAAACATTTGACCAAAATTTTAAGTCATTAGTTTCATTTTATCGAAAGTTATCGCTTATTTGAAGTTTCAATTGTAGGGGAGGTAGGGGTTCCTTGGGCCAGATCTTGTCCATTATTGCCACCAACCAATTAGATCATGCTATGAACATTTAAGAGAAATTTCAAATTTCTAGCTTCATTCTATCGAATGTTATCGCTTATTTGAAGTTCCATTTGTAGGTGAAGTAGTGGCTGGTCGGATTTTACGTATTTTCAATATCAACCAGATGAATCCTACTACAAGCATGTAACAAAAATTTCAAGTCGCTAGTTTCATTTTATTGTAGGTTATCGCTTATTTTAAGTTCCGTTTGTAGAGGAGGTAGGGGTTCCTTGGGTCGGATCTGGCTTATCTTTAATACCAACTAACTCAATCTTACTTTAAACATTTGACCAAAATTTCAGGTTGCTGGCTTCATTCTATCAAAAGTTATCGCTTATTTGAAGTTTCGTTTGTAGGGGAGGTAGGGGTTTCTTGGGTCGGATCTTACCCATTTTCAATACCAGCCATGTAAATCTTAATAACAACATTCCACCAATTTTTCAACTTACTAGTGTCATTCTATTGAAAGTTATCGTAATTAAACGAATATTTAATTTTTTGAAATTTGCAAGGCAGGTAGGCGTTCCTTTATGCCCAACTTACTAAAACTCAAGCAGCTTCTCACCTCAGGGTTACATTCAAAAAATCAGGTGTCTGCGTCAATTGGTTCAAGAGTTATAGACAAAAACCTGAAAAGTAGGGTAGCACGGGGCTCTTTGTAAGAAAATCACCGTTAGTTTTTAACTGATCGATTTTATTTTTCCAGGAGAGTATAAGATTACCCTCACGAGCAATCTACCAAAGCTAGAGTTTTTCACGTTATGGATATATTTAAATATTTTACATATGTAGGGGAGGTAGGCGTTCTCTTAGCCTGTTCATGTCCATTTTCAATACCAACCAAGATCATACTTCCAACATTTGACCAAAATTTCAAGGCTCTAGCTTCATTCTATCGAAAGTTGTCGTGCGAACGGACAGACAGACGGACGTACAGACATAGCTAAATCGAATCAGGAGGTGACCCTGATCACGTCTCGCTCTTTCCACAATAATACTAACATTTAGAGTTTTGGCTTTCTTATTCGTATTAATCAGAAGATTTCGGAGTTTTTAAAGATGTCTTTTAATTGTTTCGCGGTGTGTACAATTTGTATAGTGTGCACAATCGAATTCACACGAATTATAAATTGACACAGATGGATTGAAATATGTAAACAAGATGAAAAATTGCGCAAATTGAAAAACCTCAAAAATTGAAGATTTTCACTTTAATGCCTATTACTAACCTTTTCTTTTCGTGCGAAAGTTTATACAAATACTGTCAAAAGAACGAAATTCTAGACAGTATTTGCATGAAGGAAAGGTTAGTACTAAACATAAACACGAGAATTGTATTAAACATGAATAATCCATAAACACAAAAATTCACTGTATTCACTATTCCAGTTTAAATTATTGAGTTAAACTTAATAATTTTTATTTATTTATACGAGCGCAGGTTGATACGTCCGAACACTGACAACTGTCACCTTTTTTAGGGTTTTGTATTAAAAACAAAACCCTTATGAAATCGGTCAAATGTCTGTCCGTCTGTCCGTCTGTCCGTCTGTCCATGAAATATCTCACGAACGGCTGAAGTTACATACATGAAATTTTGTGGGAGTATGTAGAATTATTATAATTCGCCGGAGAAAGCGATTCGTTGTAATAGGCTGACTTTAAGGGGATGTCCCCATAGAGGGGAAATGAAGGTCAAAATTTTTTTTTCATCTGGTATAGGCAAGTGGGGTATCATGAGAAAGGTAACACCGAGTACATTTCATTTCCGGTATTTTCATCAAATTTTAAAAAAGGGGAAAAGAGATAGAGGGGAAAATATGTGATCCGAGTTTGTCCCCCCCCCTTGCATTTCGATACCGTTATACTTAGAAATATGAAAATTTGCAGAAAGGCGGCATTTTACTAGTGTAGTGTAGAATTTTTATATCTCAACAAAAAAGGTTAATAATAGTACATTTCTATAGTTGCAGTTAGCATACCCCTGCACGCCTTAAGCACAGCCGAGGTCAAAAATATTGATGGCCAACGATAACCAACATCATTGGCAATAATATCTTTAAGTTTCATTACAATCACATAATATTTAATAATAGTAAATTCATTTAAAGTTAGGCATTTTGACACTATCCACACAAAAATTACACCTACAGGCCTCATATGTAGGTGTGAGTACTACTTTCATGTTGTTTTTCGTAGTGCGAATTGCAGTTATTTAATTAATCATTTTTAAAAGGGTAAAGATTGGTTGGGGCGCTGACTAATACAACTTAACCGGGTGGAGGGGGGGGGGGGGGGGGGGGGAGGCGCTGTCCAGAGGCGAAATTACGGTTAATTTTTTTTATCGACTGGTATAGGCAAGTGAGGTGTCGTGAGAAAGGTAATGTTGAGTACATTCCATTTTTTCGCATTTTCTTGAAATTTGTAGAAAGGGGAATAGTGGGGGAGGAAAAAATATTAGTTCGTAATTTGCCCCCCCCCCCCCCCCCCCCCCTGGCATCTCGAGACTGTTAGAATTATGAAAACTTACAGGAAGGTGGGTTCCGAATAGCATATAAAATGGAAAATAATGGAATCTGTATATCTTCTCAGAATAGGTAAGTAATAGTTTATTTCTGTAGTTACAGTTAGCACACCTCTGCATGCCTTAAACACGTTCGAGGTCAAAAGTACTGATGGCCAACGATAACCAACACCTTAGGCAATAATATGTTCTAAGTTTCGTTACAATCACGTAATATGAATTGGCATGTAAAATGTAAGTGGGTAAAACATTTTAATTATGTTTTTTTTGTCCATCTGAGTGGTATCAAGAAGAGCAACGAGCCGATATTTATATATCAAAATAAGCGCTTGCTACAAAACCCTCGGATTGCGGGCGTAGCCCTCTATATTCCGGTTTCATTTTCAGTATGAAATCCAAATTCCAAATTTATGTACTCTTCCATTATACCATGAATTATGTACAGATTTGACGAGGTACAATTGACAGTCAAAAACGTCTAATTTCTAAGTCAAGTTTAACAATTTAGCTGGCCAGGCTAATCATATTAATTCAGAATACATTTTTATATTTGATGGATATAACCACTATGAAATAAAATGAAACCGGAAAATAGAGGGCTACGCCCGCAATCCGAATGTTTTGTAGTGTCCCATGCCAATAGGAGATGAACTGTCCTACTCTTGGAGATGCTTAACAATTCATGTTAAGAGATATTGCAAATTGGAAGCTTGCGTAAAAAATATTGAAAATAAATTGTTTGAATAATTATAGAAAGTAGAGTCCTCTCCCAGCAATCTTTATTCTTTTGAAAATGGTTAACTCCAATTGTCTCTACAGAAAACAATATGCAAGTATGTTGTACTATGGCCAAATCTAAATGAATGTACTATTATGTGATTATTACGAAACTTGGAGACATTATTGTACATGGTGTTGATTATCGTTGGCCATCAATATTTTCAACCTCGGATGAGTTTGAGAAATGCAGGGGTGTGCTAACTGTAACTATAGAAATATACTATTATTAACCTATTTCGAGAAGATATCAAAATTCCATAATTTTTTTGTTTTCCTTGCTAGTTGAAAGCCACGTTCCTGTATGTTTTCAAATTTCTAAGTGTAACGGTCTCGAAATGGTAAGGAGGGTGGGACAAATTATGATCTCATATTTTCCCCTCTACCTCTTTTCCCCTTTCTTCAAATTTGATGAAGACGCAAAAAATGGGATGTACTCGGTAGTAACTTTCTCATGATACCCCACTTGCCTATACCAGATGAAAAAAAAATAAGCTAGCCTTCGGCTAGCTTGCTGAAGGTATGATACCCTTCGTTGTGACTTATGGCGCATTTGCCACTTTGAAATTAGTAGTAAAACTTGTTCCGATTTCACTGTTCCTATGATAGGTATATGAAATAGTGAGCCGATTTCAACCAAATTTAGGAACCTGACTTGGCAGTTAATATGATTCAATAATATAATATATAATTTCGTAAAGATATCTTCAGAAATAAAAAAGTTTTTCTAACAAAAACTTGCTTTTGGAACGGTCGTTCCTATGACAGCTATATGATAGAGTAGTCTGATTTAAACCAAATTCGGAATTATGATTTCACTAAAGATATTGGGTGGTATGCATAAAGTGAGTCGAGTGGAGGAAAGCTGAGTTGACCGAATTTCACTCAATTTGGTATGCATAACATATGCGAAAAACTCCACTCCACTCACCAGCAGCCGCCATCTTGAGTGAAAATCAGTCTGACGTTTAAAAAAATCATCGCATATGATAATTTACTCAATTTCGTATGCATAATATCTGAGTTGAGTCAAGAAAAGCTGAGTCTACAAATATGCACACTCAAGCGACAGTCTTTCAACATTTTTGGTGTACATATACACCATGACAGTTGTCAAATTGTCAAAACAACTAGATATACTGTGATATTGCTTTGTTAGCATGTTTTTGGTAAGCAAATTCACTTATTTGACTGTGAGAACTACGTAAGTTCTGGCTGCTTGCAGAAATCCCCGCAGGACGATGTCGATCAGTAGGAAGGCATTTGAACGAGGACGGACCAGTGGCGGCTTTGTAGTCTTTTCAGAAAGTCCCTATTTGGATAATGACAACAGAGGATAGTAAAAATCAACTCGTGATGATGGCGATTTCATGCGCGAAAATGTGGAGGACGATTTCGATGTGGAAAATACACCAACTCCAACTAAATCGTCATCCACCACTATGACCTTAAGAAGTTCGCCCCGTAAAGAGCTACTCGATGGATTGAATTATCACACGACACCTAAGAAGGCCAGCAAACAACATTCACAAAAACTGACACCAGATTATAATGCGTAGGACTTCTACTACTCCATGGGTGAAACGACTCTAGCTAGACAAGATGGCTTCGACGCCTTATTGAAATGAGTCTGCATTGACCCGAGTTTTGATGTCAGACGACAGAATTGAAACGAGATTGAATTTACTTAGTCACTAGCAGTTGATCTTGTACTTGCCATAGTTAAGAGGACCTCAAGATGGAATCCGTCAAACACTGCCCCTAAACAGGATTAAAAGTGGGTGTATGAGTATCAATCGTTCCCACGGCAGCTGGTTCTTCGTACCGGAGCGACCAGTTTTTCGAAAAAACCCTCGATGCAAGAAGAACTGCAGTATTTGAAGCATCGCTACCACAACAACAGTACTTATCAATTTTCATTAAAACGTTCTCTCCCGTAGGGGCTACTATGACGAACTGAAACAAATCGCACGGCAGATACTTTGTTCGTTTCCAAAGTCATCCTATAGTTGATGTTGAACATATCCTATTTATCCTCGCTCATACCATATGACAAACAGGTAAATGTTCATGTGAGGACTAATCACTATGTAAACCAATCAATCTCCATTTCATTTATAAGTAAAACAAATATGTATTTAGAAGTTTAACTGATAATTTTTATTAATTTGTAAAATTACAATATAACAGAAAAATATGGCGCAACATTACGATTTTGTTTCTATTCTATTCTATTCTATTCATCTTTTCCTTCTTTGTCGTATCTTCTCTTAAAAATCGCCACCATTTTTTGGGTTTTCCAAATATCTACTCGAATAGTCAGAAACAGTTGGAATCGGCGCAGGGTTCTGCCACCGTCGTTGTCATTAACTTGTTTGCGGACACGGTTGCCTTTGCCCAATGCCTTATTGGTGCTGTTCGTTGGTGCCGAAGCAACTTGACCCAATACGCTGGATCGTAGTCCTCGGCGACCTGCTTGATGATCTCCGTGTCCCGTTCTTCGTTCTTTTCTTTCGTCGCATACGAAGCCACTTTGAACGATGGCAGGGGGCGACTTCGATATCTGAGGCTCTATATTTTAATGATGGGTTTCAATCAAATTTGGTCTGAAATGAACGAATCTGAAGTCCATTTTCGCGAACTCATAACCGTTTTGGAGATATTTACCGTTAAATTTTGGTACTTTTGTATGGGAAAATCCAGTACTAGAATTGTTTATCAAATAAATCTCCGCTTTAGGTAGTTGCGAACCTACTATGATACATCATCATTTAATTTTTTATATTTACAGGCCACTCGCATTTTAGATTTAGCATGAATGGGCCACCGATAAAATTTGACACCTCGGATATCGAAGTCATGCCGATGGCAGGTACTCAAAGCAGCTCAACTACGCCTCAATGTCCATGTTGGTTAGATCCCAAAGCTCTGCGATAAGAGGAATTTGTAGCCAGAGTTGTAGCCCGAGAGAATTCGGAAGAATTGATTTTGATCGCTCTTCAGCCGATGGGTTTCGTCCACGACAAGTGCAGCCCAAATACTTTCCGTACCGTTGCCCTATTCCCGGGGCAACGGTACGAAAAAAGAGCTACACACTTCCTTCACAGTTGGCATATCTGAAACACCGAGAAAACGATTAGCAAGAAGGACTTTTTTCTTTGTTAATGATTTTACCTCGCAAGAGAAGACGATGACAGGAACAGCTGACAAAATGTCAAAACGATAGAATGACTGAGTGAACAATTAAGTCGATGTTTTTATGTCCTCTGAATAGAGTGTACTTTTACACATACCAATTTTCCACTCAACTCACAGAACATCGCAGACTCAGAAATGCACTCAATAGTCTCCACTCTGGAGTATATCCTCATTTTTATGCATACCACCCATTATTGATCAGTGTGAAATTCAAAAAAGATATCTTCAGAAATAAGAAAGTTTTTCTCACAAAAACGAATTTTTGGATTGGTAATTCCTATGACAGCTATGTGACGTAGTGGTCCGATTCCATTGGTTCCGACATATTTACACCATGCTGTAAAAAGAAGGCTTTGTGCAAAATTCGAGAAAGATATCTTTAGAAATAAAAAAGTTTTTCTAACAAAAACTTGCTTTTGGAACGGTCGTTCCTATGACAGCTAATAGAGTAATCTGATTTCAACTAAATTCGGGATTGTGATTTCGCTAAAGATATTATTGATAATTGTGAAATTTGAAAAAGATACCTTTAGAAATAAAAAAGTTTTTCTCACAAAGACGAATTTTTGAACCGGTGGTTCCTATGGCAGCTATATGACGTAGTGATCCGATTCCGTTGGTTCCGACATAGGCGAAGAAAAGGGATATTTCCAGGTCGTCAGAAATGAGTTTTAATAAATAGAGTATGATGATGTTGAAGAGCAAGGAACACAATACACTGCCTTGGTGAACTCCGACTTTAACCGGAAACCCTTCAGACTCACAAGCTGTGCATCTAACTTTAGTAGTTGCTCCATCATACATGTCTTGTATCATCTTAACATATGCCTCGGGGACCTTAACTGCTCTTAGGGCCACCCATATCAGATCACGAGGAACTCTGTCGAAGGCTATTTCCAAATCGATGAACACAAAGTGCAAGTCCGTCCGTGCATCACGATGTTTTTCCATCGTAACACACAAGCACTGAATAGCATCGACTGTGGATCGACCCTCTACAAAGCCGCATTGATTGTGATCCAACCGTACAATCTCTTTCAATCGATTGCAGACAACTCGCTCGTAAGTCATCAATGTGTGAGATGTTAGCTTGATTGCCCTATAGTTGTTGAGCTTGCGTGAGTCACCCTTCTTCTTATAAAACGGGAGAAGGAAGCTTTTCCTGAAAGCGTCAACCATCGGTTGCCCTCTTTTAATTTTGTTGAAAAGAACAGTGAGCCATCTAAGCCCAACATGATTCATCTTCAACCAAAATTCCAAGGGTATTTTGTCTGGTCCAACTGCCTTTCCGCGTTTCATCTGCATCGTTGCTTTCATCACCTCCTCCACTGAAAAATCAGCGATATCAGTGGTGTTTGGCTCCACAGCTTGAAAAGTTTCACGCGAAAATTCTTCGTTCAGAAGTTCGTCAAAGTACTCACCCATTCTGCTACAGATTGCGGTGTCTTCAACCAGTAGCACTCCTTGTGAGTCTTCAACGTACTTTGCCGCCTGAATCTCTCGAGCGTTTCTTCTCCTTTGGGCTGCAACCTTATAAATCCTGGCACTGTTTTTAGTTTTCTCTTGCAATGACGATCTCTTATCCGCAGTCAGATCTTCTAGTTCTGGATAGAACTTCTCGGCTGCAATCGCCTTTGCTTGAGCCACCTTCCGCTTTACTTCCTTCCGGCATTTATCATATTTCTCCCGAAGTTGAACCTTCTCGGCTTCTCTTTAGTTTCATTATTCCACCACCACGTCTCCTTGTTCGTCTGGAGTGGCCCTTTTGAAACTCCCAGTGTCTTTTCAGCCTCACCTACTAACATTGCATCCAAAGCATTCCACATTTGTGTTGGACTTTGCGCGTGGCAGTTGGTATTGTTTTGAAGCCACTCCTCTATTTTAACAATGAGTGGAGTTGTAACAGATTCATAGCTTTCGTTGTTGAGATTTTGCCACTTGATTTTCTCGACTGGCTTGGCGATTGCTTGCGGTCTTGTTCCTCTTTTCAAAATAAATTCTGTCAGGAGCAACCTGTGCTGGGTAACCGCAGATTCACCCAAGATCACTTTGCAGTCTTTCATTCAACGCCTCATGAAATTTAGACACAGATGATAGTCTATCTGCGTCGCATGAGCTCCACTGCTATATGTGATCACGTGCCTTTGGTTCTTGATGAACCATGTGTTGAGGATGACCAGACCGTGTGATCTGCACATAGTTAGGATAGCCTCACCTTCATCATTTCTGGCTGTAGATTGGCTACCCTTCCCACCATGGCAATCCTCGTAATCGCAGTTTGATTCTCCCACATGGCCATTGAAATCCCCTCCGAAAAAAAAACCAGCTCGGTATCTGGTATACTTTGAAGCAGTCAACGTCGCTCCAAATTGCCTCTTTTTATACCCTAGACTTATAGTATAGGGTATATTGTTTTTGTCACGACGAAAATATGTAACACCTTAAAGGAGGCTGCGGAGGTATAGCAATGTATACCTATATATAAATGATCAGGGTCACCTCCTGATTCGATTTAGCCATGTCTGTCTGTCTGTCTGTCTGTCCGTCTGTCCGTCTATCTGTCAGTATGTCCGTTCGCACGATAACTTTCGATAGAATGAAGCTAGAGCCTTGAAATTTTGGTCAGATCTTGGAAGTATGATCTTGTTGGTTGGTATTGAAAATGGGCATGATCAGGCCAAGAGAACGCCTACCTCCCCTACAAATGTTCAATAGTTAAATGTATTTATAACTCCCGATTAAACAAATATGAAAAGCTCTAGCCTTGGCAGATTGCTCGTGAGGATAATCTTTTACTTTCCTGAAAAAAAAAAATCGATCAGTTGAAAACTAACGGCAATTTTCTTACAAAGAGCCCCGTACTACCCTACTTTTCGGGTTTTTTGTCTATAACTCTTGAACCAATCGACGTAGACACCTGATTTTTGGCATGTAACCCTGGGGTGGAAAGCTGCTTAAGTTGTAGTAAGTTGGGCATAATCAGATCAAAGGAACGCCTACCTCCCCTACAAAATTTCAAAAAATTAAATATTCTTTTAAATACGATAACTTTCGATAGAATGACACTAGCAAATTGAAAATTTGGTGGAATGTTGTTAGTAAGATCCATTTGGTTGATATTGAAAATGGGAAAGATCCGACCCAAGCAACCCCTACCTCCTCTACAAATGCAACTTCAAATAAGCGATAACTTTTGACAGAATCAAGCCAGCGACTTGAAGTTTTGGTCAAATGTTTGAAGTGAGATGGAGTTAGTTGGTATTTAAGATGGGTTAGATCTGACCTAAGGAACTCCTACCTCCCCTACAAATGAAACTTCAAATAAGCGATAACTTTCGATAAAGTGAAGCTAGAGACTTGAAATTTTGTTCAAATGTTTGTAGCATGAATGAAAATGATGACAAATGCATCAAGCACAAGCGTACTATAGCGATTAGCTCAATTTTGAAGAAATACAATATAACGGTTCCTTTCTGCAGGGTTGCCAAACCTTGTAACAATATTTATGGCTAGACTAGGTACAGTCATCCCTTGTATAACGCGATAGATCGGTTCCTGAAAAATGCCGCGTTATAGAAATCGCGTAATATGAAACTTGAGTTTCATATGGATGGATGGGATACGTTCCTCAATGCATGCAATGATATTAATAAAAAAACTAAAACATAAATATTTCTACTTGTAATTCAAAGTGCTTTATTAAGATGCTTAAATTAACATTTTTAATTTCGAAAAGTTTTTTATTATATACTATTTTTTTTTAAAGTTTATTCAGTTTTCGGGTGTTGGATACTTTAAGACCTGTTTGATGGCCTGGTTGATATGAAGTCTGTTATGCGACTCTGCATAGTGGTTTGTTGCAGGTTTCTTTGAATCTGATTGTATGGAGCTAATGCATTTTCTAACTGTCTTCGAAAATTTTCAAAACGCTCAGCGCAAGGATCATTATCTTTAAATAAGATTTCAAGCCGTCTTGCCAAATCTAAACCAGCCTTAAGAGTTTGCGCTGTCCGTTCTTTCGATGGGGTCGTTGAAAAATCGACGTAGCTATCGCTGTCTTCGACATTAACATGACCATCAGCATTTAGTATCATCTGCTCCAATTCCGTCTCACTAAGCTCCGGTACTTCATTGATAAGATTGTCGATATCATCTTCAGTCATATCGTCGAATCCTTCGCCACCAAAAGTACGCGCGACGTTTAGTATACGTTGTACGTCAACTTCAACTGAGGGTATGACATTGTCCTTCCATACAATTTCGGACCAAATTCTTCTCCAGCAAGCATTCAGGGTCGAAGGTTTAATTTTCTTGATATCCCTTGGTCTAGTGGTTGGATAAGTGACGTCGTATTTGGTGGTAAATAAATAATTTTAACGTTTGGATGGATCGTCTTTTTTGTATGGGCTGGTGCATTGTCTACAATGAGGAGGATTTTGAAACTGATGTTCTTTTTTAGGGTTTTGTAGTAAAACAAAACCCTTATGAAATCGGTCATGCGTCCGTCTGTCTGTCTGTCTGTCCATGGAATATCTCACGAACCGCTGAGGCTACATGTATGAAATTTTGTGAAAATATGTAGAAGTGATGCATCGTAATAGGTCAACTTTGAGGGGGGGTCCCCATAGAGGGGAAATGAAGGACGAAATTTTTTTTTCATTTGGTATAGGCAAGTGGGGTATCGTAAGTAAGGTACCGTCGAGTACATTCCATTTCTGGAATTTCCTTCAAATTTGAAGAAAGGGGAAAAGAGGGAGAGGGGAAAATATGTGATCCGAGTTTGTCCCCCCCCCCCTTGCATTTCCAAACCGTTATACTTAGAGATATGAAAATTTACAGAAAAGCGGCATTTTACTAACATAGAAAACTATAAATAATAGAATTCCAAAATCTCATCAAAAAAGGTTTATAATAGTACATTTCTATTTTTTCAGTTAGCACACCCCTGCACCCCTTAAGCACACCCGAGGTCAAAAATATTGATGGCCAATGATAACCAACACCATAGGCAATAATGCCTCTACGTTTCATTACAACCATGTAATATTTAACAATAGTACATTCACTTAAAGTTAGGCATTTTTACGCTATTCATACAAAAAATACACCTACCGGCTTCAAAGGTGCGAGTACTACTTGCATGTTGTCTTGCGTAGTGCGAATCGCAGTTATTGTTACATATTATGGTTAATCACATTTATGAAAGGGTAAAGATTGGTAGGGGGCGATGTGTGGTAATTGGCCAACTGTAACGGGCGGGGGAGGGGAGGGTGAGTGGCGAAATTAAGGTCAAATTTTGTTTATCGACTGGTATAGGCAAGTGGGGTGTTGTGAGAAAGGTAATGTTGAGTTTACTTTACTTATATTTGAAAAAAGGGGAACAATGAGGGAGGATAAATTATTAAATCGTAATTTGCCCCCCCCCCTGCATTTCCAGACCGTTACACTTAGAAAAATGAAAACTTCCAGGCGGGTGGGTTATAAAACGGGAAATATTGGAATTTGTATATCTCCTCAAAATAGGTTAATAATAATTTGTTTCCATAGTTACAGTTAACGCATCCCTGCATCCCTTAAACACGTCCGAGATCAAAAGCACCGATGGCCAAGGATAACCAACACCATAGGCAATAATATGTTCTAAGTTTCATTACAATCACGTAATATTATTGGGCATATAAGATACTATATTATGGGTCAGACATTTTATTTTTTTTTATCCATCTAAGTGGTACCGAGAAGAGCAAGGAAGCGATACTTACATACCAAAATAAGTACTTGCTACAAAACCCTCGGATTGCAGGCGTAGCCCTCTATATTCCGGTTTCATTTCAGTATAATTTTGGACTTCCGGAATGAAAAAACCAATCATCAAATAAGCTTGAAGTCATCCAAGCCTTTGGGTTGGCCCGCCAGTAAACAGGGAGAGTGGATTTGTTTGTATTTTTCATTGCACGAGGATTAAGCGAGCGATTTATGAAGAAAGGTTTTGCCATATAATCACCTGATGCATTCGAACAAAGAAGTATCGTTATTCTATCTTTCGAAACTTTAAATCCGCTAGCAGTTTTTTCACTTTTTGCGACATACGTGTGTTTTGGCAACTTTTTCCAATTTAAACCAAATTCGTCCACGTTAAACACCTGGTCCGCAGTGTAGCCCCCTTCGTTTATTATTTTGAGTAGTTCTTCTGGAAACTTACGGGCAGCTTGGGCATCTGCCGATGCTGATTCCCCATTAATTTTCAAATTATGTAAGTTAAAACGCCGTTTAAAATTTTCAAACCAGCCTTTGCTGGCAGAAAACACATGATCAGACGGATTTTGGAGATTATCTGGGGCATCTTTATAATGGAAATAGATCTTTAATGCTTTTTGTTTAATTATACCGGAACCGAGAGGAATTCTTTTCTGTGTGCAATCATCCATCCAAATCATTAAGGAATTCTCCATTTTTTCCATTAATAAATCTCTTATTCGGGCAACTCGTCCAGCACTAACAGCAGATCCAGCATTAATATTTTCCCGGATTTTTTCTTCATTTTGCTTTATCGTTCTCACTGTTGTTTAAGCTCCTTGCAATAGACGCTGCCTTCTCTCCATTTTCCAAACGATCTAAGATTTTACTTTTGTCTTCCAAAGAAATAAACTTTCGTTTCAGTGCAGGTTTTTTTCGGTAAACTCGCCATTTCTACAATATAGAACCTACATTAGTGTGTCTTGATGTAACCTAGGTTTGCAATTAATCCAGCCAATATAAACTCTGAATCGGAATAGTTACCCTTCAGCTGACGTAATCAAGTCGTGAAAAAACGAGTTGGCCTTAAGGGCAGTGCAACCATTTCACAGTCCAACCCCGACTAAACACACACATCATCGTTCTTTTTCTAATTTCCCTTGCTCTACTTAATTAATTTTAATCCGGTGTGTTTTATATCATTCACCATACTGTATTTTATTACATATTTTATGTTCCACGAGAGAACTTTGGAAAGTTGACTTTTAAAGTCTCATTTTTATGGTTAGATCAATTTTTCTTCAGAATGCCTGGTCCAATTTTTAAAAATTTGGAATGGACTTGTTCCTTATTAGATGTTGTTAATTTGAATAGAGGATTTTTTATATTAATTACAATTTATATTAAAAAATAATAATAAAATAAGTGTGAAAATCCGAGGTCAAATTTTACATTTCGCTTCTCAAAGCTATAAAAAAACAAAGGGGACAATATACATATTACAAAATCCTCTATTCAAACGATTCAGCATCTAAAAAGGAACAAACCCATTGCCAATTTTTTAAAATTGGACCAAGCATTCCCAAGAAAAACTGATCTAACCATAAAAAATGAGACTTTTTTGTTTCAAAAGTCAACTTTTCAAAGTTCTCTCGGGGAAAATAAAATAGAGTTTAATTTTTAAAAACTAATATAATAAAATACAGTATGCTGAATGATATAAAACAAACCGGATTAAAATTGATCAAGCAGAACAAGAGAAATTAGAAAAAGAAAAATGAAGTGTGGTTTGGTCAGGGTTGAACTGTGAAATGGTTCCACTACCCAATTATTTTTGCTTTAACGTTGTGTATGCATTTCATCTAAAGTCGACATTTTTCAACCGCGTTATACAAATCGAAATACCGCGCTTTGCAAGGGAATGACGCAGTTTACAAATCGCGTTAAAACGAAACCGCGTTGTGCAAACGCCGCGTTAAACGAGGGATTACTGTATATATAAATGATCAGAGTCACCTACTGATTCGATTTAACCATGTCTGTCTGTCTGTCCGTTAGCACGATAACTTCCGATAGAATGAAGCTAGTGCTTTGAAATTTTGGTCAAATGTTGGAAGTATGATCTAGTTGGTTGCTATTGAAAATGGGTATTATCAGGCCAAGAGAACGCCTACCTCCCCTACATATGTAAAATACATAAATGCATCTATAACCCCCGGTTAAATAATCATGAAAAGCTCTAGCTTTGGTAGATTGCTCGTGAATCTTATACTCTCCTGGAAAAATAAAGTCGATCAGTTGAAAACTAACGGTAATTTTCTTACAAAGAGCCCCGTACTTCCCTACTTTTCAGGTTTTTTGTCTATAACTCTTGAATCAATTGACGTAGACACCTGATTTTCGGCATGTAACCCTGAGGTAAGAAGCTGCTTGGGTTTTAGCAAGTTGGGCATAATCAGATCAAAGGAACGCCTACCTCCCCTACAAAATTTAAAAAATTAAATATGCCTCTAATTACGATAACTTTCGATAGAATGACACTAGCGAGTTGAACATTTGGTAGAATGTTGTTATTAAGATCTACTTGGTTGGTATTGAAAATGGGTAAGATCCGACCCGAGGAACACCTACCTCCTCTACAAATGAAACTTTAAATAAGCGATAACTTTTGATAGAATGAAGCCAGCGACTTGAAATTTTGGTCAAATGTTTGAAGTGAGATTGAGTTAGTTGATATTAATGATGGGTTAGATCCGACTTAAGGAATCCGTACCTCCTCTAGAAATGAAACTTAAAATAAGCGATAACTTACGACAAAATAAAGCTAGCGACTTGAAATTTTGGTCAAATGTTTGTAGTATGATCCAGTCGACTAATATTGAAAATACGTCAAATCCGAGGAACGAAACCTCTACTTCCCCTACAAATCAAACTTCAAATAATCGAAAACTTTCGATAGAGTGAAGCTGGAGACTTGAAATTTTATTTAGATGTTTGTAGGGTGATCTAATTGGTTGGTGGCAATGATGGGCAAGATTCGACCCAAGGAATTCCTACCTCCCGATACTGCTACTTTCGATAAAATGAAGCAAATGACTTGAAATTTTGGCAAAATGTTTGTAATGGGATCTAGTTGGTTGTTATTAAAAATGCGCAAGATTCGACAAACGAAACCTTTACCTCCCCTACAAGTGAGACTTCAAATAAGCAATATCTTTCGATAGATTGAACCTAGCGACTTGAAAAATTCGAGAAATATTTGTAGAATGGGCTAGTTAATTGATTTTGAGAATGGTCCAGATCCTCCTGAATGAGTGCCAACCTTCTCTATAAGCTGGCCATATAGGAAACTCAATTTTAATGCAAATGGTCGTTGGCAATTGGTACTTTTGGCATCACCACTAGGTCTGTACAAGTCTAGGGGATATACGCTGCGGACTGGTTCACTTTACTGCAAACCCACTTGGGGAGCGTAGGCACTTATGACGTTCCACACTCTTCCGCAGATAACCAATTTGATACTCATCAAGCAGTCGCTTATCTTCGAGATACTCACGATGCTGCCAAGTAAAGCCGATGACAGAATAATGCCAACACCGTTCCTATTATTCGAGTTTCCATAATAGTACCATTTGTACTTTTTGGAATTCGTCAAAAAACGAACTCGGTCGACTTGGTCATTTCGCCACTTGGTCTCCTGCACGCACATAATGTCTACCCTTCGGTTCCGGTTCATGACGTCCTCCAGTTCTTCGCTCTTTCCCGTCATGGATCCGACATTCCAACTTGCAACCCTCAGTTTCTCTATAGTGTACTTCGACTGCCTCATAGCGGTCGCCACCGGAAACCGTCGAGCTCTGGCACGAACAATGTTCGCACTGGGATCACTCAACTACGCATCAGGAGTAGTGCCCAGCGGGATAGTGCTTCTAGCGTGTTCTAGCATAAGGCCTTAAATCCATTCTTTTACACCTATCTGGAGAAAGGTGGAGTTGGATGGCACTTGTGTGTGGAAAATAAATTTGTATGGACTTCCTTTTACATCCGGCGGTGGTCTTCAGACCCGGCAAACCACTCACACACACTGACCTGTTGGAGGTCCTAAAGATGTTGAACAGTGCCGCAGGCTCATCTAGAGGTGTTGTTGTTGCCTGCACGTGATCGGTCCTATTAGTCGCCTCGTACGATCAAGGTAGGACTCACCTAGGGGTGCATATTCTAAACCCGTTACCCCACGGGTGTCATACTTGTTTAGAGTTTGTAACAAAACTACGTATTTTTACTAAATAATTACTTATTTAATTTTCTTTTTATTCATTTTTCAGGTTGACTCAATCCAACGAGATTGCACAAAGGCAATGGAACTTTGGGGGTACAGAAAGGCAAACTTTTCGAATGAGTTACAAAATTTCGAACCGTTGCTTCCGAGCCCATTTACATGAAGAAAGCAGTCAGTAACAACGATATTTTAATAAAATAGTATGTGAATAACTAAACGGAACAAACGCTGACCCCGTTGCACCCGGATCGATAGTTTAAATAACTGCCCACTAATCTAAACTAAGAACCAAAATTTGATTTTGACAGTATTCTTATTTCTATGCGAAAGGACTTGAATTGAATTATTTTATAATGCTTCGTCTACTCCTAAACATGTTCGGGAACATTTAGAAAATACAATAACAACACACACGGAATGTTCGTGGACCTTCAAGAGCGCGTCGTGTTTGCTGTTATTATATTTTCTTAAATGTTCCTGAATTTGTTTATGTGTGAACGAAGCATAATAATGTAATGATATTTTCTGCCCTGTACAGAGTGTTCCAATTGGATCACGTAATCTTTTCACCACATGACTTCTCATGTAATTGTTAGGAAAAAAAATATTAAGGAATATTTTTTCTATATTTCTTAGTCTTTTAGCTGCTACGGGCATTTTAAGCTTTAAAAATCGGCGATCTCACATCACTCTAAACGTAATAAAACGGCAACCGGGAGAAACGGCAAATATTATACCCTCATATTAAACATTAGCTGCGTTTTTTTCAACAGTCCTGATCAGAGCAGAACAACAATATATGGCAACTATATGACGTAGTGGTCCGATTTCATTGGTTCCGCCATATTTACGGCGTGTAATAGGAAGAAGGTTTCGTGCAAAATTTGAGAAAGATATCTTTAGAAATAAAAAGGATTTTTCTCACAAAGACGAATTTTTGGACCAGTCGTTCCTATGGCAGCTATATGACGTAATATTCCGATTCCGTTTTTCTTATAAAGACGGATTTTTGGACCGTTTGTTCCTATGGCAGCTATATGCCGTGGTGATCGGATTCCGTTGGTTCCGACATATTTTTAGCGTGCAATAGAAAGAAGGTTTGTACAAAATTTCAGCTCGATAGCTTTAAAACTGAGGGACTAGTTTGCATAGAACCAGATGGGCAGACGGACAAAGCTTAATCGACTCGTTTCATCATACTGACCAAGAATATACAAATAGTTTATATGGTCGGAGATGCATCCTTCTGTGCGTTGCAAACTTCATGACAAAGTTAATATACCCTATCACATCCGTGAGGGTATAAAAAGAAACAAGCTAGCCTTCGGTCTGTCTGGTTCTATGCAAACTAGTCCCTCAGTTTTAAAGCTATTGAGCTGAAATTTTGCACAATACCTTCTTTCTATTGCACGCTGTAAATATGTCGGAAACAACAGTATCGGACCACTATGTCATATAGCTGCCATAGGAATGACCGGTCCAAAAATTCGTCTTTGCGAGAAAAACTTTTTTATTTCTAAAGATATCTTTTTATATCCTTCACGGATGTGATAGGGTATATTAACTTCGTCATGAAGTTTGCAACGCACAGAAGGAAGTATCTCCGATCATATAAACTATATATATTCTTGGTCAGTATGATGAGACGAGTCGATTACGCTTTGTCCGTCTGTCTGTCTGTCTGTCTGTCTGTCTGTCTGTCCGTCTGTCTGGTTCTATGCAAACTAGTCCCCCAGTTTTAAAGATATCGAGCTGAAATTTTGTACAAAGCCTTCTTTCTATTGCACGCTGTAAATATATCGGAACCAACGGAATCCGATCACCACGTCATATAGCTGCCATAGGAACGAACGGTCCAAAAATCCGTCTTTATAAGAAAAACTTTTTTATTTCTAAAGATATCTCTATCAAATTTCTCACTAGTCAGTAGTATCTTTAGTCAAATCACATTCCTAAATTTGGTTGGAATCGGACTACTCTATCATATAGCTGTCATACGAACGACCGTTCCAAAAGTAAGTTTTTGTTAGAAAAACTTTTTTATTTCTGAAGATATCTTTACGAAATTTTATATTATTCAATCATATTGACTGCCAAATTACGTTCCTCCTCCAGTGAAATCGGAATAAGTTTTACTACTAATTTCAAAGTGGCAAATGCACCATAAGTAAGAAGTAAGTAAGCCGAAGACTAGCTTGTTTTTTTTTTAAATTTTACTCAGCTGTATCTAGTATTTTTTTGCCGGCCTGAATTTTTTTAGTTTTGAGTACACAGAAAAATGGCCCCGTAAAAAATCATGGTATATGCCTCATTAAATAAATAGGACAAAGTTTCCATATAAAATTGAGATAAGTTTTATAGTTTAAATAGGATTCGGCCCATTGATATAATGTGATCGAGACCATTAGTCGATAATGCATAGGATATCTTTTTGTATAAATAGTGTTCGTCATTAATGTTATAATATGTCATATTAAATTAGGGAATGCGCATCAATAGCATATCCCATTGGTTTAATAGTTCGTTTGCTCTTATAGTATGTCATATTATTTATGGAATCTGATTGACGATTGCTTCAGAGTTTTCATTTCCTGGGGCTGCGATAGCTTAATGGAAAGTGAATCGACTTACTAACCGAGAAGTCGCGAGTTCGACTCTTGCCACGAACATACTCGAAAAGTGGCTTTTCTCGCCAGGCACGGGTCGGCTACAACCATGTACTCGTATATTGATTTAATAAAAATTAATGGAATAAAGGCGGGACGACTGTGATCATTTATTTTTTATAATAATATTCAATAGTATCTTCTTAATAATTTAATAGGATATGCCTACTAATGTAATAGGACAAGAGTACGATAAGATTTATGGTTTGTAAATTATTAAAATAACCACGCAAATCTCATTGACCAATTTTGATGGCAAAAACTATTAAGAAATTATTAAGTTCATGTTAATTTAATGGTGTAGATTTTGTGTATTAACTGCGATCCAGTCTTTATTGTAATGTAGTTTTTGAGTTACTGCGCTTAGCGTAACGTGAAGTCGGTTAAAATGTCTGTAGCAGCGAAAGGGTTAAGAAATTGAAAAAAAAAAAATTGATGTATTTTTTACTTAAAATTGCACGAGGAATCACGTGTCAAAAGCTTTTTGTCCAATATACGCGATTAATTCTTACGATGTTCTCTTTCGTAGGAATGTGCGGGAAAATAAGGGAATTTTCCAGCACGTTTTTACGAAAAAGAACATATTGGACCCCAAACCAAAGAGATTGTGTTGACGAATGGGAACGCCCTGTATACTTTGCTTCAAAAAAAAAAAAAAAATAGTTGAAGCCAACATTGTATGATACTATATATGTAAATATGAGTTATGCCACTGTGCAGCGATAGCGTGAGCGAAATTTTCTATGGAAGCAGAAAGTGCCTCTCTCTTCATGTCATTATGGTCTCTTTATGTTACTAAGCCCCGCCTAAATAGAGAAAATATGGCAAATCGTACAATCAGCTGATTCGTGTCTTTAAAAAAAATTGTATCGTGAAATCGCTCCTAAAATTAAAGACGGAAGTTTTTGATATTTAATAAAATGGGAAACTTCTGGCTATTATATAGGCGACCTCCGATGGCGCAAATTGTCGCGTATTGCGTAAAGGTTAGGCATCGGAGGACTTTCAGATTCGGGGTGGAGTTCAAATTGGGTGCATCTTCTCATGGATCTTATTTTTTCAGTGATTCATGGGAGACCGGTAGCTCAGTGCTTTGAGGAGTCAGTCTGATATCTCATCACACTGGTTTCCGCGGATTTGATTCCTGCCGTGGCCATGGATGTTTGTGTTTTTTCCCCCTGTGGTGTGTGACGGTGGGGTATCATAACTCACTTGTCGCATAATGCAGCTAAATGTGCAGCATACACAGCAACATGCATGTTGTGAAATCAGTTATATGCTAACGAAACGTTAACTAAGCCGCTTAGGAGTAGTCCCACTATGGGTTAGGATAAATAGTACGCCAGGGACGAAGCCCAAATTATGATGTTCGAAGGCAAAAATCAAGAAATTTTTAAAGTTGGCTTGTTGGTGCCAGCAGGTTATCATATTGAAATTCCACGTCGAGCTAGCACGGGCGAGGATTTTTTTTTCTGCTTACATATCAAAAACTATGAATGCTACCGAAATGTTACTAAGGCAAAATAAAAGATTATATAAAAAAAATCCATAAAAAAAGTTATAATCACTTTTTTCGTATCTTGAATAGTTTTCATGATAATCTCACTTGAAAAAGACCATTTATCATGCTTTTTGCTGGCGTCCCATTAATACGAATAATCACTGGAACGAGTCGTGATGGTGAACAATCGCCAAAATGTTGCAACAATGAGCTGCGCGAAGCTACGAGAATCGTTCCTGCGGCAGCCGGTTCTTCGTACCGGAACGACCCGTTTTTCGACTGCCAAGAGCTGCCAAACCCCCTCGATGTAAGAAGAACAGTATTCGAAGCATCGCTACCACAACAACAACAACAATAAGCTACGAGAATTGCAGTCGGGCGAATGGTCCAACGTTGAGTAACAAGGAAAACATTCAAGGTTGTCATCATCGGTGGAAGAACTCGTGGCCGACCAAAGAATTGCAGGGCGGACTTCATAGACGAAGACTCACCAAGTTCACTGCCGTGTCATTAGTTTAACTCAATGGGATACAGCATAAGAAAGTCGAACTGAAATCTTGATTGGCGCTATACAGGGACGAAACTCAATCTGAATTCGTCCCTCAACTCATATGGTGACTATGTTAATATTAGAAAGGATCGACTGGCTAACACTGGAGGTGGGCTTGCTTTCGTAATTCACCATTCGGTGTAATATCGAGAATTAGATGTCTCCATCAATGACAATATCGTGGAAGTGCAAGCCATCGCTCTACAATCATGCAATGTTGATACTGAAGTCGACAATATTTATATTCCATCTATATCCAGTTGTCCTTCAGGATATACCTGTATCCAGTTGTCCGTCCCTCAGGATACAATGCGAATATCAACCCCTTTCTAATTGGTTAACATTAACATCGTCTTCTACTTAGTGACTTTATTGTTCATGATGAAGTGTGGCACTCTAACTTCGACAGCGACACCGGAGGCATCACAAAGCTGCAATCTAACAACAGCGTCAATAAGCTATGGTCCACCTACTAACTCAGCAGAAAGTGAATGCTGCCGCCAAGTTTGGTGACTTCACGGTAAGCGACTCTACACAATGCGCTAGTCAATTGAATTGAAAATCTCTTTTTTGAGTACCCCATAGCAGACAGTGTTCTTGAAAGAGTCTCTTAGATATCAGATCTTGGTGTAATTTTTGATCAAAAGCTTTCAATTCGACCACATATTGATTATATTTTTATCAAAAGCGAATGGTATGTTGGGATTTGTTAAACGGAACGCGCGTGAATTTAATTACCCTTATAGAATACCTTAAAAATTTTGTATTCAGCTTTTATTCGCTCGCGTCTTCAGTATCTCCCAAAAACAACCCTGTTGTAAAAAAAATCCCCGCCAAGAAAAACTCCTCATCCGTAAAAAGGATTGATATGAACACAATACCGCCAAAGTACTCGTAGCTTCGCGCCTCGCTCTAGGGTATGCATATTGAACGCTGATTGCATTAGTTAATTTCTTTCCAAGCTGATTGGCGGGGAGCTTCGTAGCTTAAAGACTCACCGCCGAACGGATTTAATGACAAAATGACAGTGATAATGACAACGATGTCGCTCTGACAAAATTATGGATAAGTAGTTGCGTGCGGATCATGCTGTAAGCTCTTATGCCAAGTATTATTGGCTTCTCGCCCGGATCTATAAAGCCCCCGCCTTACAAAAGACTAAAAATGCACTTCAGGCCAGAAGTGATTAATAGACTATTTTCTACTGCGTTCTTCTTCAGATTGTTCAACTTATTTTGTTTAATGGAAGCTCCCCGCCAAACCGCGTTGAAAGAAATTAACTAATGCAATCTGCGTTCAATATGCATACCCTAGAGCGAGGCGCGAAGCTACGAGTACTTTGGCGGTATTGTGTTCATATCAATCCTTTTTACGGCTGAGGAGTTTTTCTTGGCGGGGATTTTTTTTACAACAGGGTTGTTTTTGGGAAATATCACATCTTT
Source organism: Chloromyia formosa (assembly GCA_964017055.1). NCBI lineage: Eukaryota > Metazoa > Arthropoda > Insecta > Diptera > Stratiomyidae > Chloromyia > Chloromyia formosa. Next base: position 57,630,539 of record OZ024816.1, on the reverse strand, counting down.
TTGCATAGTAGTAGTAGTAGTAATCCAGATGGCGCAACGGTAAGCACGTTCGCCTTCTATACATTGGGCTCCGGTTTGATTCCTACTGAATGCGGTAGTCTTCGATAAAAAAGGGGATTTACGTGCCGGACTATGAGTCCACTCAGGTTACCCATTTGGGGCAAATAGTTTTCTTGCCAAGAATATCAAGACTCAAAGTGCCTTTAACAGTACATAGTTTACTGCATTCGCCTCATCACCCCCGATAATATAATACTCATCTTGCCTAGATATCGCTTCCTTGTCAAGAACATCCTTTTTCCTGCCCAAAGGACTCAAAATACCTTTAACAGTCTACTGCATTCGCCTCATCACCTCCAGTCATGTGATACCCATCTTGCCTAGACATCGCTTCCCATCTTCCACACATTGGAAAAAATCATCTTACATCATAATTCATATCTCATATCCCATAAATGAAACTACCTAAATCATATACCACACAGCATGTTTTTCCTTTCCGGACATCCTAAGAACCGGTACACATGGACGTCCAAATGACGCCGGACGCCGCGTCACTTAAGCTCCTCCCTCTTTGATACCTATGTGCATTTCAATTCACATGATGCGATAGGACGCAGCGTCACTCTGTATTATCCGTATATAAGCCGGGCCACATAATAGCGAACCTGAATTTACAATTTATGTTATTTTTAGTTTTAAATAAACTGTTTTTTGGCCATAACTTCTAAAATATAAGGAATTTCGCATTTTTGACACCATTTTCACCCCCCCCCCCCCTTATAACCCCCATCCGGGCCGAGGAGCATCCATCCCCACTATTTTTTTTTTCAAAATTAATTGTCAATTGTAGTAGTCACGATTAACAATTAATTAATTGGCACTTAAAAGTGATCCTCAAGCGAATGGTTTAAGAAACATCATACAAATCAGATATTGTGACCGTGTCCGTGTTCCGGGTTTGAATGTATGTGGGCCGGCTTATTAAAAATTGATATGCGGACGCGTGAAGTGACGCAGATAGGAGCGGAAACCAGCGTCATCCCAGAGAGCTATCGATGCAGCCATAAACATTCAGTTTCAATTTTTTCATGACACACTTTTCATTCATGCATTTGCCACAAACCACCCCCACAACCATGAACTCGTATGGTTCGCCCCACCCGACGAGCGCACGGACTTTTGCATCCGTCGTCGTCACTATACTCACATAATCAAGTGTTTGCGTGTCTCCCCGTCGGCATGCAATCTCTGCGAGTGATTTTCTGTGTCGCATTCAAAATATCAAAAAGACTTAAGCGAGAAACTCTACTATAAAATTTCACATTTTTGGATGTATCTTTTCATCTACTGCACGGATCAGAGCAAATGATAGCCTATGCACACCCTTGGGACACAGTCAATCCGTGAGAAAAGAAAGCAGACCTCGATACGCTCCCTACGAGGCTGTAGACCGGTCAAAGAACAACGAGAACAAGAAAAATTTGAAAACTAGCCATTTTTAAATTATCATATCTCGGGTGTTCTTCCTTGTATCGGTATCAAATTTGCAGCACTTCGTAACATGACTGTAATATCTTGTGATGGGCGCCCACGTTGATTGGTCCGACAATAGAAAGAGGATGTTGTCTCTTGCACAATCTTTATTCAACTGACTTCATTTACATTATAATTTGACTTACTACTACATCATCTACTATCATTTGACCTACTACTACATCTTCCCTTTCAAGTTTTCAAAAACTTTATTCGTTTAGGATATTCTTTTATTTTTGTATTTATGTATATGTTTAGAAAATCACACTAAATTTATTACATTATTATTTTCAATTTCGTTGTTGCTATTTACATAAACCCATCAGGTGTGGTGTAGTTAAATTTATTTTATATCGTTAATTCCTTACTTCATGACTGCACATAATACGAGTAGACCCCGGATCTTTTCGCTTCCTAATAAAAGAGGAGTTCCTTCTTAACAACAAATCTCCCTTTTGTATGATATATGAACGTGGTGTTTGGTGTTTATCTATTATACCTATAGTAGCAGCAACCCAATATTTTCCATCTTTTAACCATATCTTTTCTCCCTTTTCAAAGTTCTTTTCAGGTCGGCAATTTTGGTCGTAATATTTCTTATTATTAGCATTATTTTTCTTCAGAACTGGTATGACCTTGTTAGTTATTTCATCATGTTTGAAAAATGTAGTTTTCCCAGGCACAGGAGTTCTTGTTTGCCTACCCATTAATAATTCTACAGGTGAAAATTCTGAATTTTTTATAGGCATATTTCGATATTCAAGCAAAGCTTGCCACAAGTTAGTTTTTTCCGATTCGCATTTTAGAACCAATTTCTTTGCTACTTGAACCATACGCTCAGCGAAGCCATTTGACTTAGGATATCGAGGACTTGTTGTAACAACTTTTATATCCAATTTTGAAGCCCAGTCTTTGAATTCAAATGAATTAAACGGAACATTATCTCCAATGATTTCCCTTGGATAACCATGAATGGAAAATACTACCTCCAATTTCAACTTAATTGCAGTGGCAGTACTTTTAACAAGTGGTATAATATCCAAATACTTAGAAAAATAATCTCCGATGACTAAAAACTTTTTCGACATTACTTCCATTATGTCCATCCCAATTCGCTGATAGGGTCCCTCGGGCACTTCGTAATTTAATAGAGGTTCTTTTATATTGGCAGATCTATGTTTTTGACAAATTTTACAATTCGTAATCATTAACTCTATTTGCTGATTCATATTCGGCCAATATAGAAGTTTTCTTGCCCTTCTTTTAGTTTTCTCTATTCCCTGGTGGGACTTATGTAGTTCTTCAAGCACTATGCTATATAATGATTGCGGAACAAATATCCGATCCTCAAAATAAACTATCCCTTCTTCGACAAATAAATTGTTTTTGTTCTTCCATAAGAACCTTATATTTTCAGTCAATTCATCTTTACGGTTTGGCCAAACATTCAATATAACTTCAATTAAGTTTCTCAATAAGATATCTTTTTCTGTTTCTCTTTTAAACAAATCTCTTTTCTCATCACTGACATTAATGGTGTGTACCATTTCACCTAAGCCCTCAATTTCCTCATGTTCACCAGCTTCTTTAGAGTGGCTTCTTGACAACCAATCAGCTAAATACATGAACTTCCCAGGTAAATAAGTGACGCTTAACCTATATTTTTCAAGTTTGAGCTTCATTCGTTGTAACCTCGCCGAAGGAATATTTTTATAATCTTTCCCCATAATGCCAAGTAAAGGCTTATGATCAGTGATGATCTCTACATATCTTCCATAAATATATGAGTGAAATTTTTGGCAAGCATAAACGATCGCCAACATCTCTTTTTCAATTTGCGCATATCTTGACTCGGTTTCTGTTAAGCTTCTAGACGCAAAACAAACTGGCCTTTTATTTTGCAACAGACTACACCCCATCCCGTTTTTTGAAGCATCTGTTTGAATTGTTATCTTTTCTTTAGAATTGAATGGTTTCAACAGAGGCGCATTTACTATTAGATCTTTGATTTTGTTTAAGCAATCATCATGCAATGTCACTGATTTTGTTAATAATTCCCTCAATGGAGTGCTAATTTCTGCCAGATTAGGTATATATTCTCTTAAATAATTGATAAAACCCATCAATTTTTGTAACTCATTTTTGCATTTAGGAGAGCCTATATCCTCAATACATTGTAATCTCGCCTTATCGCATCCTATTCCATTTTCAGTTATCGTATGCCCTAAAAACGACACTGTTTTTTGTTTCCACTGAATTTTTTTAGTACTAAATTTTACATTTCTTTCTTTCGCCCTCTTCATTATTTCTTCCACTGCTTTATCATGCTCTTCTTCAGTTTTTGCTCCAACCAAAATGTCATCGATGTAAACCGTGACATTTTCGATGTCGCCAAAATTATCCTCGTTTAGTTTTTGGAAAACTTCTGGGGCAATTTTTATGCCGAAAGGTAATCTTTTGAAGCGGTAGCACCCAAACGGCGTACTGAACGTGCATAACTCTTTCGATTTTTCGCTTAATGCAATTTGCCAATATCCGTCTTTAAGATCGAAAACGGAAAAGAATTTTCTATCAACCAAATTTGTTTTTATTTGTTGAAATGTAGGAATTTCATAGTAGTTCTCTTTTATAGCAAGATTCAATTCCTTGGGATTAAGACAGATTCTTAAAGACTTATTCGGTTTTTCAACAATCACGATATTAGCAATCCATTCATTTGGACTTTCAACTCTCTCAATAATATTTCTCTCACATAGCGCATTCAATTCCAATTTTAATGGAACTCTTAATGCTAACAGAATTCGATTTGCAGGCTTCGCAGAAAGGACTGCATTTTCTTTCAAAATAATATTGAAATTCTCTTTGAAACACCCCAGCCCACAAAAATTCTCTTTGTATGTTTCTAATAGTGCGTCTTTTGTCAGACACTTAATCGAATTAATTCGCTTAATAAGACCCAAATGGATACAAGATTCAAGACCCAAAATTGGAACTGTATTCTCAGCAATAATGAAAAATTTCAACTCTACCTGTCCGTTACGTATAGTGCATAGCAAATCAACTGTACCTACTGTTTTTATGACTGTCCCATTATACGCTATAAGCCTTTCATTATTTTCGATTATTTTAACTGCCTTTAATTGTTTCAAGTACTTTATAGGCAATACGTTCACTGATGCGCCTGTGTCTAATTTAAATCTGATGGCAATTGATTGAATGCTAACCAGCTCATACCATGCCTGATTTTTGCCGCTAATATGATCTACTGAATCTAAATAACAACTGGATTCACTACTACTATCCAAATCACCACTTTCACCTAACATATTTTTATTTTCGTTATGTATTGTGTTTACTTGTTTCTTCTTACACACTTTTGCAAAATGGTTACGGCCATTACAATTATTACAATATTTGCCATATGCCAGGCACTTGCCCTTCACATGATTACTTCCACAAAAATTACAATTTTTTATAACCTCATTTGTTGAATTTTTTTAGAATCCACTTTTTTATTATTAAATTTATCTTTTTCAGCATCCGGACTATTTTTTCCAAAATCACGCCGGCGACCACTTCTTACCATATCTACCGCCACACATTCCCCTTGAATTTTGCCTACTTGCCTATTAGTAGCCTCCGCTGCCCGTGCTAATTCAATAGCCTTGTCCATTGTCAAGTCCGTGATATCTAGGAGCCTCCTCTGCAATGCCTTATCGCACGTGCCCAGCACAATTCTGTCGCGCACCATTCGACTTTCGTCTTTAAATGCACATTTCCTTACCGTTTTTCTCAAATCCAACGAACGACTCCCCTTGTGATTGGCTGCGACTATGGAACAAAAAACTTTCGTAGACCTCGTTAGATTTTGGTTTGCAAAATTGCTCAAAAGCCTCCGTCACGCTTTCATAGATTAGAGTAGTGGGGTCACCCAAATTGAATGAGTTGAATAATTCGACGGCCTCCGGGCCGATAGCATTTAAGAAAATAGCCACTTTTACCTTTTCTTTCTTTCCGTCCAGGTCGATTGCAGTTCCGAATATTTTGAAATTTTGGAAAAATATGCGCCTATTTTCCGCCATGTTTCCCGCCAATTGCAACTCGTCCACTTTTCTTACTATGTCCATCTTGTCTCTTACAATATATCGTACTGCTTTTGGTGGCCTCCCTCTTGCTTTTTTCACGTGTTCCTTTTTAGCTACTCCCATTTATTAAATTAATTATATTTCAAAATTACTTTTCACCGGCTGCGCCATGTAATATCTTGTGATGGGCGCCCACGTTGATTGGTCCGACAATAGAAAGAGGATGTTGTCTCTTGCACAATCTTTATTCAACTGACTTCATTTACATTATAATTTGACTTACTACTACATTATCATTTGACCTACTACTACAATGACCAGAGACAATGACCACACCAAATTTGAGCTCGAACAAGCATCCGGGGCCGGAGCTACAGAGGTCCGAAAACCCGTACTTGTTGTGTCGCGTAAACATAGTCTTGGTCACTTTTCCATTTTTTTTCTTTGGCGGGCGGGACGCTCCCGCGTCCCTAGATTGCTCTATTGTGTGGAATCCTTTCTATAACGTTTATATGGAGCGTGTAGAGAGAATTCAGCATATTTTTACTCGTTTTGCTATTTACCAAATTGGCTGGCGTTTTAAGCCTGCATATGGTACTCGTTGCTCCTTATTTGGTTTAAAAACGTTAGATTATAGAAGGACTTTCTTGAACGCGATGTTTATAGAAGGCTTGCTTTACTGTCACGTTTTATGTGAAGATATAACGAATTACTTTGTGTTGGAAATATTCCTCACAATTTGCGGCGCAACAATCTTCTTGTTCAGCCTTACCATAGAGCGAATTATGGATTTAGTTGATTTTCACTCTAGTAATAAACTAATTTTTAAAAGAGAATATTTTAATAGATTTCCTTATTAACTAACTAATTTTTAACAATCTGCTAGAATTCACACTCGATGAATTGATTAGTCACTTACGTCGTAAAGAGATGCAGAGAAGCCCGGTCTCGGGATGAAAGCTTCTGTGATACTCAAAAAAAAAGAATGAGCACGCAGTACCTGTCAAATTTAAGCGCAAAATTCGTAGAAAAATCCGCAACCGCTCCGCCAATCATAAAATAAGATTAAATTTACCTCCGACGAGAAAGCTGCAGCATCAGGAAGATCATAAGATCAAAAGCTCTCGATGGTCACTAGTAGTGATGGGCATAATGACTCTTTTCACTATGCCGGCACATAAGCTCTGACTCTTTCCAATGAGTCGTTCAAAAAGAGTCATCCAAAGTGTCAGAAACTTGGTTTATACGAGGATCACTATTTATATTCTGCGCGTAACTGTAACGGGTCGCTTGTTTGAGCTGGGCTTAAACCGAGGACGGAGATCGAGGCTGGTCGTTCAGACCTGCCGTGACACCAAAGTGCCAATATCTCCTCAGAGGTGACCAGAGGTGACGCGTGCTTGATAACTAGCTCAGCTATCAGTAGTATGGGCGGGGTTTAGGTTTGGTCACTCTGCCTCGTGATCGCGACAAAAAAAATTCATGCGACTGCCCGAAGACCTAAGCCAACGGATGTCCCTCAACAGATATATACATAAACAAAAATTTGGGCCGCGAAATCCCCCTAACGTCCCTGCCACTAGCACGGGAGCCCCCTGATGGCGATGAGGCTCCGCGCTCCCTCCCCGACCTTGGGTTGAGCCGCGCAATATTGCTCAACCCCCATGCGAAAAGACGAGTTACGCGACGACAGTGGAGGAGTGAAGGAACCTCGAGGGATCAGGAATCAAAAAAGATTCTTTTTAGTGTGCAGTCATTATAAATTCTGTATTTCTTTCCTTTAATTCAATCATATCCACAATAATTATGTCAAGAGGAAAAAACGGAATGAATAACGCGATGTTTTTAATTTGAATAAACTTTATTGAGTAACATATATTCGGAAAAATATTATAACGCGTCCGGTTACATCGGCGGCTCGGTCACCACTCCCGTTAAGCGTTGCTGTCCCTTTCTTCCCTGTCGGCTGACAATTATGTATAAGGCAATAATTAGGTATTTTGTTTCATATCGCTTTCTTCCTATCAAAAAAACATAGTATATTCGATTAGATGACTTCCGGAACGCTATCATAATTTAATGTATTAATTCCTTTTCCAATATTGTTTTGGTTTCTCATTAAATTTCTACTTAATTTCCTTTTTTTTACAATTTAATTATATGTATTTACCAGTTTTAGTTCTAGAACGTTCTCTTTGCTTTTTGCTCTGATAACAAATTTTTATGCACGTACATATAATAAATTCATACACTATTATATAAAGCTTCCACTGATATTGTTTCATTTTTTTTTTTAGTGCATGAGTGCATTACCGGTGTGTACGTTATATACCGTTTAATTTAGGTTAAATATCACAAAAAAATTGAATACAGAAATGCGCTACGACTGAACCTTTTCGTAAGATAAGCGGCTCTGTGTTCTCGACGGAGCGCTAGATTGTTACCTGAATAACTTATGCGAGCACAACATAAATTTTAATGATGTCCGTGACCATCACCAATACATGGTTCTTCCCATTTTTGTATGCTTTTCGGGTGTTAGATTGATGATTTGCGCACGGATCGCCTGAAACTTGGCTCAGCTCCAATATATCCGTCCAATATAGATCGGGGAATTCATACACTCCCGAGAGGGCAGCATCAAAAAGGGGTTCCTGTTGATTGTCTGGTGAGACCACCGGAGGGAAGCCGCATAGAAAAGTGCAGGGAATGATACCGGACGACTTCAGCCCGCACCAATATATCCGTCCAATATAGATCGGGGAACCCATACACTCCCGAGAGGGCAGCATCAAAAAGGGGTTCCTGTTGATTGTCTGGTGAGACCACCGGAGGGAAGCCGCATAGAAAAGTGCAGGGAATGATACCGGACGACTTCAGCCCGCACGCTGAACAAAACTCGCACTCAGTATACGAAGCTACTGGACATAAAGTTCACTGATTACACTCAGTGAGAACAATACAAGGGACCACCTCTAGATGACACTCAAAATTCAACCTTCTTCAAAGGCTCCTCAACTCGATATTGAGCACATAACATCACTGAGCACTGTGCCGGGGCGCAAGGATTCCGTAGTAGGATCTCGAAAACAACACACCTCCTGAGCAAGTAGACCCGACCGAAAGTAGCTTCGATTGTGGTATCACACAGCAAAAGAGACCGTTCAGAATTGCCTCTAGCGCATCCTGTACTGTTTCGCCAGTCTCCGTCGATTGTTGATAAACAAAATGGGATCGCGCATTCCACTAACCTCGGAAGGTTCGCTGTTTGCTTGAAGACGCCAAATGGATTGAGTCAAGTGCCTTCCAGTGTGCTGTTATTCACCCACGCAACTTTCGTAACACACAGGGGGAATTGCGTGTACTCACACACTCACGGGGCGCTGCGATTCACCGCTATCGATATGCAACCGAAACCCAAAAAAAAAGGCACCAACTACTTCTTTCCTGAGTGGCTACAAATGTTCCGATAACGCCACTTTTTCATTGTTTTCGGATTTTATCTTTTTCACCGCGCGCCGTTTAGAGACAGGATGGCCACAAGAATCCCTGCGCTTGCACAAACGACGAAAAACGTTCACTTCCTCGTGACTGGTGAACTCGTTCTCCTTCTCCCCGGGGCACTCGACCATGACTCTCCTCTTCCTCCTCTCAAATGTCAATCCTGAATCTTATTCAGCAATCCAATATGGCTGCTGTGACGTATAATGGTTGCGTTCACCAGACACCGCTCGGAATCGCCCGGATCGGTGTTTGGTGGACGTTTGGGTTGGGTTGGTGCAAACAATTGCAGGTGTGTCGGGCGAATAATTTCGCTCGACTCACCTGCAACTGAATGCACCGCCAGGGACCGGTCGACCCAGTCCTTAGGCACTCGTTACAGAACAGATGCTTTTCCCACGCTTGCGAGAGAAAAGAATCTGGGGCATCAGTACAGGCGTGCGCAGGCATCGGAGTTCGTGGAGACAAGGGATTAGCGGTGGAGGTCCTTTGCATGATATTTGCCAATCGACTTCCCTTGGGGATCAGACAGCAAGTAGCGGTTATGGCCAACTTTTTTAACCACACGACTCTCGACGAACTTGAAGTCCAGCTTGGCGTTAAAGTGGGCAGCTGCACTGCTCTGAGCAAAATTTCGCCTGAACACCTTATCGCCAGGCTGGAACTCAACTTGTCTCGAGCGCAGGTTGTAGTGGCGGGAGTATTTCTGGAATGCCGGTTGTATTTTAAATTTTCCTGTACCTGCTGTCTGAGGATGTGAAGTCGGTCTAGGTCGGTCAGGTGAATAGTCCCCTCCCCTAGGAGACTGAGTTTCCGAAGTAAGGCATACGTTGTGCCGTGTGTCACCATGTGCTATCCAAACACTACGGAGTACGGCGAAGACTGAATGGACGCGTGGTGGGACGACCTAAGCGCACAGTTGATATGAGATAAGCGTGCGTCCCAATCTTCTTGCGTCGGGTGAACATATGCCCGGATGGCAGCCACGATGGAGCGGTTTACTCGCTCTGAAGCGTTAGCTTGGGGCGAGTAGACGACCGTATACAGATGCTGTACTCCGTAGCGTTCCAACATGGAGTTGAACGTGTGGTCCCGGAACTGTTGCCCGTTGTCAGTGACAATAGACTCCGGCACGCCAAACACATGAGATACTCTCTTCTCGAGCCAACTGGTCAGAATCTCTGACGACAATTTCCTCACTGGCTCCACAAAGCAGAATTTCGACAGGTGGTCTACGAGCACTATGGCTCCTATGTTGCCGTCTTTGGATCTAGGAAACGGTCCTAGTAGATCCATGTACAGACGTTGAAAGACGCGGTCGGAAACGAAATGATTTAAGATCGGAACTCGGAGGGACTGGTTGGGAGCTTTCGACTTCTTGCAGATGTCGCAGGAGGAGACGTAGTTGCTGACCTGTTGGGCCATTTTCGGCCAGAAAAACAGGGTTCTCAGGCGTTGCAACGTCTTAGCGACTCCTCCGTGCGCGCTTAGCGGGTGTTCATGTGCGCGCTTTATCAAATCCATCGAAAGCTCCGACGGAACCCACAGTTTCCAAGCCTGTTGATCCTGTATTTCTTCCCCGCTCGCGTACTAACTGCGTCTGTACACGAACCCATCGACCGTTTTCAGATCAGGCAATTGATGTTGGTTTTGTTTGACACTACCTATCAAATCCTTGTATTTGGGAGAGAGGAAATGTGGAGAACTCAAATCGATTTCGACTGAGCTTTCGAAGGGGTCTTGAATTGTCAGAGACTCTGTGCAGTGGACTCGAGAAAGAGTATCCGGCACAACGTGTTGACTTCCTTTCCGATGCTCAATCTCGAAGCGGAAGCCCTGTAGTTTTAGGGGCCACCGAGCCAGCTTGCCGTGCAAATCTGGCTGGCTCATCAGCCACTTCAAGGAAGCGTGGTCCGTGATGATTTTGAACTCCTGTCCTTCCACGTACGCTCTAAACTTTTTGACTGCTGTCACCGCTGCCAGACATTCTTGTTCGGTGACTGTATAATTTCGCTGGGTTGAATTGAGCTTCCTGGACATGAAAGCTATGGGCACTTCGGAACCGTCTTCGGCTGTCTGTGTTAACACGGCGCCGATGCCATGTTGACTTGCGTCACATTGGATGGCAAACGGACGCAAAAAGTTAGGGCTGTGTAACACAGGGGCCCGAGTCAAGCAGTCTTTCAGAGCTTGAAATGCCAGGAGGCTTTCTTCAGTCCAGACGAAACCACGGCCTTTCCGAAGCATGTCTGTCAGCGGGAAGAGACGGAAGCGTAATTTGGTACAAACCTATGGTACCAACCGCACATTCCCAAAAAACGGCGAAGTTGTTTGGCTGTCGAAGGTCGTGTTAAGTCGGTTATTGCTTCCACTTTGCTAGAATCGGTCATGATGGTACCGTTACCGATTATATGTCCTAAGTACCGAACATGGGTCATGACGAACTTACTTTTCTCAACATATATCGTAAGTCCTGCCTTACGGAGACACAGTGCCACTTCCTGCAGCAGCAACAAATGTTCGTCGAAAGTTGTCGAGATCAGTAACAGATCATCTAAGTAGACAAACACCTTGGTCTTCAAGTGCGCTGGAATAACGCGGTCCATTAGGCGTTGCATCGTTTGTGACGCATTACAGAGGCCAAAAGGCATGGTCACAAACTGATACAACGGTCTGCCGGGGACGGTGAAGGCTGTCTTATCCCTTGACGCTTCATCGAGAGGAATTTGCCAAAACGCATCCTTCAAGTCTAAGCTCGTGATGAACTCAGCCTTGGGGAGGCGGCTCAAAATCCCATCGATGAGCGGCAGAGGGTAAGCATCCTTCAAAGTCACCGCATTGACCTTACGAGCGTCCAGGCACATGCGAACCTTATTGGGTTTGACCACTAAGGTGACTGGTGATGACCACGCACTCTGCGACTCCTCAATAACCCCCATTTCAAGCATCCGATCGACCTCCTTATAGAGGAGCTTTTCGACGGCGGGAGAGACCGGAAAGTGTCTCTGCTTTATGGGTTTGTTGTTTCCGACGTCGATGGCGTGCGAGATGACCTTCGTGCGCCTTAAGCCCTCCTTGGCGAAAGACGGAAACATTGAAATGGCGGTATTGAGTCGCATTTGTTGAGCAGCTGTCAGTGAATGTTGACTGACTGTCGCCGCAGGGTCATCGGACGATAATTCCGATATATGTTGAGACGAAGCAAATAGGTCAGGAGCCAAATCGAAACTCCGAACAAAATCGACCCCCAGGTATAAGTTTTGACTGAGAGTTGGCATTAGCAAAAACTCGAGAGTTTTGGTACGTCCGCGAAACGTAACGTTTGCCAGGATTTTACCTATAGCTGTATGGCAGGTACCATCAGCTGTTGTTACTCCCAGTCGAAACTTCTCCCAAGGATAACGGCTATCCATCAAAACCGCTTCAGCAAAGCTGGAAGCAATAGCACTACAGCTCGCGCCTGTATCGACCAACCCACTCACTGTTTGACCGAGGAGCGTGACGGCGGCATAAGGCCGAATATCGTCTTTCGGACAGTCCGGCAGGATTACTTCGCAGTAGCGACGACGATTGGCCAGCACCTTCTTCCAGAATCACCGGCAACGCACGCTGGAGCGCTTGGGTCGACGATGTTGGATTTCTTCGGCGCTGAAAATTCGTTGTCGAGCTGCCAAGTAATCCTTCTCTCGCTCATGTAGTGGTCGGAAACTGTAGTGGGTGGGTTTCGAAGCCGATACCATAGAGTTTGTACTTGTTGTGGTGTTGGTGGAAGCACAGGAATTCAGAATCTTGACGGGAGCTAACCGAGTGACCGTTGAGCCAGCAAACTTGCACGGAAGAGGCTCACAAGGAGTTTCGGTCCGTGTTTCAGCTTCCACTGTCAAGTATGGGGGTAGGTCCAGTGGAAAGGATATGTCCGGTGAAGAGGTTACGTCCGACGGACAAGACCCCTTTGGTAGACCAAGCAAATCGGGACATTCCTACCCAGATTGCGCCGGAAGCACGAGAGCGTTCTGCTTGGAAGCGGAACTATCGTTGTGTGCAGATGATTGCATGAACTTCCTCCAAGAAGTCGTCAAACAACTGCCCTGGCTTCTGCGAGCACCGGCGGATGGATTCAATTAGGTCTGCGTCGGCGTGACGATCACCGAATTGCTCCCTCATTGCAGTCCTCAAAGAAACCCAATTGTAACGATTCCCTGTGCTGGCAGCGTACCGGCGGAACCATCCGGCAGCCTTGCCTTCAAACAAGAGGTGTGCGAAAAGGCAGATGCTGTCAAAGTTGCCTTCAAGGGTACGGTCGGTGAACCATTCGACTTGACGAATGAATTCGTCGACCACAGTACCCTTGAAGACCAACCCCCAGTTGCTCATAATTTTCAGCACATAGTTGGGGGGCAGGTTTTGCCGGGAGACTTGGCTGATTCCGCCGATTCTCCGACTCAGCTCGAGGAATCGATACCTCCGGCTCGTCATGGGCTAATAGTTGGGACATGCGCTTAGCACATTCCAGGTCAATAAATTTCTGCAAGGATTCATACCTCTCATTCTCATCATAAACAAAACGTGCTAGTCCCAGAGACGAAAAGGCATTCCGTCGCCCAAGAGAAAATTTAAAGAATGAAAAAAAATATTGGGGATTAGTACGGATTCATTCCTCATCGATACTCCAGCCTATCCTATTCCTAGGTTTCGGTAAAGTAGAGTAATTTTACAGGCGTCAACGCCTACAAAATGCGTTTCTCATACTCCCTTGACCATCGGAACAGGATAAGCCATCGACGAGTTTCGAAATCCGACTTGTCATCAGAACGAGCTAAAAGAGGTCAGTGCCTACACACAAACGTGGGAAGACGATCGAGGGACCCGGATTGGAGATCGGGAGTAAACTCCCGATTGCAATAATTCCACGGAATCCCTTTTGTCTGTTCGTCTTGCCCACGATGCAAAAGCATCTTTGGACAACCACAACGTAGGTACTGCCTGTTGAGGGATAGGTGGGGATAGGAGATCCTACTCGACATGGATAGCGTACTCTACATGGATGGGATAAGGATTTAAGAGAAAAAAGAGCAAAAAAAATATAGCCGGAGTTTGTAAATCCCTGGGTGCGTGCAGCACCAAAGTGAGGATAGGACCTCCAAAGCTGTCAAACTCCGGCAGTGGGATTATTGGACCTCAAGGTGGGATGAGGTCCTAGGGTGACCGCTTGTTTGAGCTGGGCTCAAACCGAGGACGGAGATCGAGGCTGGTCGTTCAGACCTGCCGTGACACCAAAGTGCCAATGTCTCCTCAGAGATGACCAGAGGTGACGCGTGCTTGATAACTAGCTCAGCTATCAGTAGTATGGGCGGGGTTTAGGTTTGGTCACTCTGCCTCGTGATCGCTACAAAAAAAAATTCATGCGACTGCCCGAAGACCTAGGCCAACGGATGTCCCTCAACAGATATATACATAAACAAAAATTTGGGCCGCGAAATCCCCTAACGTCTCTGCCACTAGCACGGAAGCCCCCTGATGGCGATGAGGCTCCGCGCTCCCTCCCCGACCTTGCGTTGAGCCGCGCAATATTGCTCAACCCTGTAATGACCACCTTTTTTTTTAATCTTCGCGCGCACCCATCACTTGGCGTCAACTTCATGTTGGCTCAGTGATGAGTGACGCGCGTTGACAACCTTCAAATCGGGGAGTTGCGAATCAGCCGCCAACGAGATGGGCAGGGTTGGTGCGTGTCGACGCCAAAATAGGAGTTGCTTGTCACCCTCCATCGTGATCGGGCGGTTTTTTTTTGGGTAGCTCATCACCCGCCAATACCATCGGTGAAGTTGTGAAAATAAGAGCTTGAGAAAAAAAAACGCCTGGGTCGGGATTCGGATTATTGTGACGGTCGCGTTGAATGTGGAGAGTATGGATGGCCGTCTCCAAACGGAGCCGTCGAGACGCGCGATTCGTGAAAAGTCATTATAACTTAGAAGTTCTCGGAACGGAACACGCCTATCCGTATTTGGAGTTTGTTTGACAAACATTTTTATCGTGCCGTGTTGCGCGCAGAAAAAAATAGCATACTGTGTTGGATGCGGAGCATATAAAGTACGAATGCCGGCTTCTGAGAGGCTGCATGTCAATCGCGATTGTGTTTGTGATCACGGATGGCAACGGAACGACGTAGACAGTCGCTGGATTCATCATCGGGGCTCTGATATGAGGTGGATGGATTGCTTTGCTCCTGTTGTGTCTGCCGGTTCTGTGGTACTTGTGGTGAATTCCCCTACCGGCTCAAGGAGCTGTAGACCAGTCGACCGTTTGCACGATGCTTTGTTATGTGCCTATGGAGTAACTTGCGATTTATTGATGTGTTGCGGTTTAAGTTTGGCAAGGAGAGTGCGGCCATCGATGATTGTCACTGTGTTACAATGAGAACAACATCAAGTACGGTAGATGTCAGCTGTGGTCTAGAGTTTGCGGTCGCCAGAACATTAGTGTTACCGCCGGTCTTCTGAGTCAAATTAAATTCGTTTTTTTTTTGTCCTTATTTGCTTGCCTTTGGCTTTATTTTTCACATTTTTTTGCTGTTGAAATTCTTAGTTTTTCTTATTTTGGCAATTATGATAACTAGTTGCAGCTACTCCGGTTCAGCGGTGGCCACAGCGGATCTGGGGTAAGTGTGCTTAAAATTTATTGATTCAATAGTTTGTTAGTTTATTTCTTGTTTTTTTTTACAAATATTTAATTTCTTTGCCACTCCTTTTTTTTCACATTAGTTTCCAAGAATTTTTTTTTGTTTGTATTTTTATTTTTATCTCTTTAGTTGTCCTTCGGTGTTTCGTATGGAATAAATAACTTTAAAATGTATTGAATTGAAAATGATGGCTTTCCTTTAAGGAACCCTCCCCAATTTCCCGTTCAGGTTGGTTGTGACATGAGGTGAAAGCCTCAAGTTTAATTCCGCTTTGGGAGGTCCCAACATTTTTGCCGGCCATGGGACCTCAATGGTTGGGTTTTATTTCTATGGGTAAAGAGGCCAAGGGTCCAAACCATCTGGGCCCGGAGCGTGTAGCATGAGCCGGTCGTCGGCCATTGCCAGCACTTTTTTTTTCTAGTTTTTCTGGGTCAGTGGGACCCAGTTTTATCCTTTGTTGTTTCGTCTACCCCCAAGGCACATGATACATGTTATCAATGTAATGGCTGGGGCAACGAGCGGGCAAAAACCCCGCCCACATCTCCCGAACTGAGCTGGAACAAGCATGTGCCGCCGCTCAGCTCGTTGAGGAGCATTCGCTTTTAGCGTCGCCGGACCTTCACGGTCCTCTCGGCAAACTTCCGGCTCCGTCCCCAAGAACACCATCTGGTGACCACCTTGTTCATTACAAAGATTGGCGCCCAACGTGGGGCCCACTTCTGGTCAGGTCAAGGACTAAAAAGGACCTCAACACTTTGACTTTTTAGTTCTTATACCGAGTGGTACCCCATGATGCACATTAAGACTGCCTGTTCTAAGGCAGAGTCCTTAGCCGTTTGTACTTCACGTGCCCACTTTCAGGCAGTCGTGCATCTCATACAGCTTTCCGTCTTTCCCGTAGAGTAGCTTCAACCCTTATATAACGTAGTTTCTAGCTTCCGGTATCAACAGGTCGATCCTTTTTTTTTGTATTTTGTCCCGGTGGTTTTAGCCACGTACTTAAGGCCTTCAAGCAAACTCTTGAATTACTAGTGCTCGGAGATTGTCTAGACTAGGCAGAGTTTCCTTGAAGTGTCCTTAGTACCTTCCTGTGGAAAAGGATCGACCTTCACATCAATAACTTCACTTCCGACATTGCAGAATTTCATCTTTGAGATGCACAGCCAGTAACAGGCGAACATATTCGGAAACCGGCAAGGTTTGCCGGCGAAGGTGCGATACTTCGCTGGCCGAATGTGTGCACTTGTTTCCAGCTGATCATCTCACTGATGGAAATTGCAATACTTTTGTTTTTATTTGCATTTTTTTCCTCCTATTGTACAATGCTGCCGGCTAGCTCATGCAAATTTTGAAGTGCATTTCTATCACGCACAATACACGCTCCATTTACTTTGCGAACATCAACCTGATCGGGACGGGGAGTTCTGAAAAGGAAAATGCCTATCTCTCTCGTTTTGCCATATAGAGTACCTTATTATCGTCTTGCCTTTTTGTTGGCCATGTAGCATAGGACCGAGAGGGTCGCTACTGGCATTTATCGTTGATTTTTATACAATACATATATTTATTGCTTATTTCGTAGTTTCTAAATTTTGAATTTTGTCGTCATATCGTTTTTTAAACAGTCATTTTAATTGCATTTTGTATCGCACAATTGATTTGAGATACCAAGCAAGCAGCATCGCTAGTTGATATTTCAATTTATTGAAAAAAAAAAAAAAAAAACGTTTAAAACCGCTCTCAAGCATTCCCAAACGCAACCAGTGTGCTTAATTTCACTATCAGTTTTCTTTTTGTCTTGGTTGCACTTGCACTTTCATTCTATGCATTGAAGTTGCAAGTGGAATTAGGGCAAAACCTGTTAGGCGTTGCGTAGGCTGTTGTTGTTGTTGTGCGTGGCCTCCCAAAAACTCTTCGTAATCTTTACATTACCAGGCAACAAGCATTGTTAGCAATTTATAATTCAACTTAGAATATGTACGGATACATACACAAAAACATAAATTTCTCTAGCATTCGATTGCATTGCATATTGTTTTTCGTGTCGATTCTGTTGCACTCAGTTGCATTGCGTTTGCTCGAATTTTTAACGACAATAGAATTGATAGCCAGCGGGAGCAGTGCATTTTTGTTGTTGCAAATTGCGAGTACATTTTTGGCATTGTAGTCTATACGCGCATGAACAAATGCAGCATACTGGTTATGCACAATGTGATGCTACTAGTGTACGAGTTATTGCATAGACGAGTAGTAAACGTTTTATGCAGTGTTGTTGTTGCTCCAAATTCTAAAAACGAATCACGTATTCTTGGAGAATTATTAGAGAATTTGGACTACCTGATTTTGAAAAAGGTATTTGTTAAGGAAATGCTTTTGTGGTCAAGTGACAATTGCTTCCATTATTAGTAATAATTAGGGTATATTTTTTTTTGCTATTTTAGGACGTTATTCGTATTGTTTTTTTTTGGCTCTGACCACAATACTAATAGAGTATATGCCCGCATTTGAAATTATGACCTTTTCTTTTGCCCGCAAAGTGATTATCGCCTTATTAGGGTCGTATTTATTGGATGCTGGGTGGCATTACTTTTTAGAAGTACCTGCCTACCTTTTTATGCGGTAAGCACATTATTTACATATATACATAAGTATTTATTTTAGTTTTCACCATTGCTTATTATAATGAGCGGTATGGTCGGTCCCGTGTCGATTACGAGGATCGGACTCGCTGCTCCATATGTAATAATCTTATTGAAGAGCGGGATGACGCATCGGTGACCCCGTGTAGTCACATTTTCCACACATCATGCGTCCTGCGGTGGCTCTCGCGGCAAAATTGTTGCATCATATGCCAGCAGCCGATTCATCCGCATGAAATTATTAAATATTTTCCTCAACCTCGCGTTGATCACACGTATGGAGCAGTGAGCCCGATTCGAAGTGATCAACATGGAGACCCACCATTCCTTAGACATGCGCCTGAGGCTCTTCAGACACACGCAGAAGTGGAACGTGGATCATATCCCAGTCAGGCGTGGGTTCGAGATCCTGTTTCGCCTGCGCTCCGACCACAACTTCGTCGTGAAAAGCCACAAACTTCTACATTCCAGCAGGGGGTGGAAGGCGTGAACTCACCTGTTGGGAATTCAGCCTCTCAACTTCTTCCGGATATTTATCGGGGTTTTTCCGATTCCTTGAAGACGTACGTGGACCACCTTTTCCACGAGCGATTACCATCTGCTTCAGCGCCTTCTTCGAGTGAGAATCCACGTGTGTGGATTCCTCCAATTGCTCCTGCTGAGCAACGGAGCCAAGTTGTTGTGGCTCCAGTCGGGAAAGTTTTTAGTATCATCTCCGGCTGGGGCTTATGTTTCGATGGAGAGGGAGTGTATGAGTTCATCCGTCAGGTTGAGCTCTTCACTGACCGCACTCTAGGAGGAGACTACGACAGCTTGTGCCTTGGTGCACACCTCCTCTTTGGAAAAGGAGCAGTGCCTTGGTTCCGCCGTTTTGCAACTAGCTGCAGGAGTCGGTATACGTGGGACTCACTGAAGGAAGCACCGATAGAGCGGTTTGGCGATCGTTATGATGATGAGGATCTCATTCATGAAATAAGGTGCCGTCGTCAAAGCCATGGCGAGTCGTTTGATGCTTTCGAGGAGAGCATCCACGTACTCAACGACCGCTTGTCTTCAAAGCTTCCAGACGAGGAGCTGACTCGCATTCTTCGAAGGAACTTGTGTCCCTCTATCGCAATTTATTTAATTTCATCAGATATTCGGTCTCTCAGCGATCTTCGTCACAATGTACGAATGGTCGAAAATTTGCAAGAGCGCTCTCTATGCACTGTTCCTCGAGCAATGTGGGTCACGTTCCTTGTCAGAGAGTGAGTCGGTTGAAGCCCGATGAAATTTCGGAGGATGAGGAGAGACTCAATTCAGCGGGGGAGGAGTTTAAGTCTTCTTCCACTTGTTGGAATTGTAGAAATCCCGGACATACCTATGTCGACTGTATGGATGAACCTAGTTTGTTCTGCTTCGGTTGCGGGGCTCCCGGAGTTTCCAAACCGCACTGTTCCCGGTGTGGCAAAGCACGCAAACCGCAGGAGACTTCGCATGCACCGGAAGTATCGAAAAATAATTCTGTACCATCTGCATTTGAACATTGTCAAGCTATTAGCCCTGCGGTTGGAGACTCTGTTAACTCTCGTCATGAGCAGAACATCCTATCTTCTTCCATACAGTCTGACCCACCTTTACCTGATTTGTCTTTAAAGACTGACGTTGCGACACAAACCCCAGACTTGCAGTTACTACCCCCACTTAGGTCTGGGACGTTCAATTCGGCTGATTCATTGGTCACTAAGTCGAACGTAGTTTCTATTGTGAATTCTCCCTCATCTACTAACGAGGTACCATCCAATTTTGGAACACCACCACCACTTATTCACTATAGTCACAAGCCGCTGCATGAGCGTGTGAAAGAGTACGAGGCAGCTCGTCGTCGAATTTTCCGGGCCGACGAAATTCAACTCAGTCGCCCAAAACGTTCGACTTTGCGCCGACGAAAGTTCTGGCGGAAAGTTAAGGCTAATCGACGACTTGTTTGTTCTGGTATTTTTTCAGACCGCCCTCGTGATGATATTAGACCATATGCTGAGGTCCATATGCTTGGTACCTCAGTAAGTGGCCTAATTGATACGGGAGCGTCATTCAGCGTTATTGCTTCGGATTTTGCTAAGCAGTTTCTGGTGAATTCCAAGCATCCTTGGGAGAGATTCCGTTTGGGTTTGACAACTGCCGATGGCACACGTCACTCTACTGTTGGAAATATTTCCACACCCGTCACATTCAGAGGACGTACAGAGACCATCGACTTTGTCATTATTCCAACCCTCACTCAGAATGTCTACCTTGGAGTCGATTTTGTGCGCAAGTTTGAACTTCCTCCAGCACTTTTCGATGATTCTCAATATTTATTAGCACTGTCTGCAACCCCTGACAATTTCCCAGTCAATCAACATCCTGTGACTCAACAAGCGAGACTCAATGCAGTCATTGCACGTTTTCCGTCCTTTTCTGCGGAAGGCTTAGGGCGTACAACACTTGTATCTCACGCCATCGATGTCGGAGGCAGTAAGCCAATTAAACAGAGACACTATGCGATCTCTCCCGCCGTCGAAAAGCTTCTCCATGCGGAAATAGATCGGATGCTTGCAATGGGTGTCATTGAGGAATCTCAGAGTGCTTGGTCACCCTGGTAGTCAAACCTAATAAGGTCCGCTTGTGCTTGGATGAACGCAAGGTCAACGAGGCTACGTTGAAGGATGCTTATTCTTTGCCACTCATTGAGGGTATTCTGAGCCCCCTCCCAAAGTCTGAATTCATATCGAGTGTGGACTTGAAGGATGCGTTTTGGCAGATTCCTCTCGATGAGGCGTCAAAGGATAAGACTGCCTTCACCGTTCCCGGCAGGCCGCTGTATCAATTCGTTACAATGCCTTTTGGGCTTTGTAACGCTCCCCAGACGATGCAGCGCCTAATGGACCGCGTCATTCCTGCGCACTTGCGAACCAAAGTGTTTGTCTATTTGGATGACTTGTTGGTGATTTCGTCAACATTCGAGGAGCACTTGCTACTACTGCAAGAGGTAGCGCTGTGCATCAGGAAGGCAGGGCTGACTATAAATATTGAGAAGAGTAAGTTCTTCATGAAGGAAGTTCCTTATCTTGGGCACATTATCGGTCACGGAACCATCAGTACTGACCCCAGTAAAATCCAGTCAATTACTGACTTTCCTCAGCCTACGACACGGTTCGACAACTACGTCGTTTTTTAGGTATGTGTGGATGGTACCAGCGCTTTGTCCACAACTACGCGGCAGTTACTGCCCCGCTGACAGACGTGTTCCGTAAAGGCCGTGGTTTTGTCTGGACAGAAGAAGGTCTATCGGCATTCAATAAGCTAAAGGAATGCCTAACTACGGCACCGGTGTTACACAGTCCGAATTTCTCGCGTCCGTTTGCCATTCATTGCGACGCGAGTCAAGCAGGCGTTGGGGCTGTGTTAACGCAAACCAGCGATGACGGTGCGGAGGTGCCAATAGCTTATATGTCGAGAAAACTAAATTCTGCCCAGCGAAACTATACGGTTACGGAACAGGAATGTCTAGCGGCAGTCCTCGCTGTCAAAAAGTTTCGCGCATATGTGGAAGGGCAAGAATTTACAATAGTCACTGACCACGCATCACTCAAGTGGCTAATGAATCAGTCGGACATGAGCGGCAAACTGGCTCGGTGGGCCTTGAAGCTGCTCCATCCTCCACCGTAAAGGTAGCCAGAATGTAGTCCCTGACACTCTGTCTCGAGTCCACTGTGCAGAGTCTTTAACGGCGAGTAGTCCTTTTGATGACTCCGTAGAAGTGGATTTGGATTCTCCATATTTTAAGTCCCCTAAATATTTGGACCTTATGGACCACATTACCCTGAACCAGAACAAATTACCGGATCTAAAGGTCTCTGATGGATACGTGTACAAACGAACAGAGTATGCGACCGGAGATGAATTGCAAGACCAACTGTCGTGGAAGCTCTGGGTTCCAGAAGAGCTTAGAGTGGACTTGCTGAAGAGAGCGCATGACCATCCTTTGAGCGCACACGGAGGCATTAACAAGACGCTAAAACGCCTCCGTATGTTATTCTTTTGGCCTAAAATGGCTAATCAGGTCAAAGAATACGTCTCTTCGTGCGATATATGCAAGTCCACCAAAGCTCCCAACCAGTGTCTTCGATCACCAATGGTAGGGCAATTCACCTCCGATCGCGTGTTCCAGCGGTTGTACATGGATCTGTTAGGTCCATTTCCGAGATCCAAATTGGGTAATGTGGGAACCATAGTTCTTTTGGACCATTTATCCAAATTCACTTTTGTGGAGCCCATCAAAAAGTTGGCTTGAGAGTCGGATATTTCATGTCTTTGGAGTGCCAGAAACTATAGTGACGGATAATGGCGTGCAGTTTAAATCTCACGCTTTCAACTCACTGTTGGATCGATATGGTGTGAAGCATTTCTACACCGCTCTTTACTCGCCGCAAGCAAATGCTTCTGAGCGAGTCAATCGATCCGTTGTGGCAGCAATTCGGGCGTACATACACCCAAATCAGCGAGATTGGGACGTGAGACTTTCCGCTACCAACTGTGCGTTGCGATCTGCACACCATGCTGCCATTAATACGTCACCCTATTGTATCGCATTTGGTCACACATGGCCACACTTACGCGCTCTTGCGACGCCTCAAGTTGCTGGGGGATGCTACTGATGTTGTTGATGCCAAAGACAGGGTTCAGCTGCTCCGGCAACAGGTCCAAGAAAATCTTAGAGCTGCACACGCCAAGAACGCGGCCCACTTCAACCTTCGCTCTCGACAGGTTGAATTCCAGCCTGGTGATGAGGTGCTTCGCCGGAACTTTACTCAAAGTAAGGCGGCGGATCACTACAACGCCAAGCTGGACTTCAAGTTCGTCAAGGCTCGCGTGGGTCACGGCCGCTACCTGTTGTCGGATCTGCAGGGCAATGAAATCGGCATCTTCAGCACTAGTGACATCCGACGTTAAGTTCCTCAGCTTCTTTTACTTGGCAGGCCGCGCAAAATAACCTGCCCTGTAATGACCACCTTTTTTTTTAAATCTTCGCGCGCACCCATCACTTGGTGTCAACTTCATGTTGGCTCAGTGATGAGTGACGCGCGTTGACAACCTTCAAATCGGGGAGTTGCGAATCAGCCGCCAACGAGATCGGCAGGGTTGGTGCGTGTCGACGCCAAAATAGGAGTTGCTTGTCACCTTCCATCGTGATCGGGCGGTTTTTTTTTGGGTAGCTCATCACCCGCCAATACCATCGGTGAAGTTGTGAAAATAAGAACTTGAGAAAAAAAAACGCCTGGGTCGGGATTCGGATTATTGTGACGGTCGCGTTGAATGTGGAGAGTATGGATGGCCGTCTCCAAACGGAGCCGTCGAGACGCGCGATTCGTGAAAAGTCATTATAACTTAGAAGTTCTTGGAACGGAACACGCCTATCCGTATTTGGAGTTTGTTTGACAAACATTTTTATCGTGCCGTGTTGCGCACAGAAAAAAATAGCATACTGTGTTGGATGCGGAGCATATAAAGTACGAATGCCGGCTTCTGAGAGGCTGCATGTCAATCGCGATTGTGTTTGTGATCACGGTTGGCAACGGAACGACGTAGACAGTCGCTGGATTCATCATCGGGGCTCTGATATGAGGTGGATGGATTGCTTTGCTCCTGTTGTGTCTGCCGGTTCTGTGGTACTTGTGGTGAATTCCCCTACCGGCTCAAGGAGCTGTAGACCAGTCGACCGTCTGCACGATGCTTTCTTATGTGCCTATGGAGTAACTTGCTTTTTATTGATGTGTTGCGGTTTAAGTTTGGCAAGGAGAGTGCGGCCATCGATGATTGTCACTGTGTTACAATGAGAACAACATCAAGTACGGTAGATGTCAGCTGTGGTCTAGAGTATGCGCTCGACAGAACATTAGTGTTACCGCCGGTCTTCTGAGTCAAATTAAATTCGTTTTTTTTGTCCTTATTTGCTTGCCTTTGGCTTTATTTTTCACATTTTTTTTTGCTGTTGAAATTCTTAGTTTTTCTTATTTTGACAATTATGATAACTAGTTACAGCTACTCCGGTTCAGCGGTGGCCACAGCGGATCTGGGGTAAGTGTGCTTAAAATTTATTGATTCAATAGTTTGTTAGTTTATTTCTTGTTTTTTTTTACAAATATTTAATTTTTTTTTCTAGTTTTTCTGGGTCAGTGGGACCCAGTTTTATCCCTTGTTGTTTCGTCTACCCCCAAGGCACATGATACATGTTATCAATGTAATGGCTGGGGCAACGAGCGGGCAAAAACCCCGCACACATCTCCCGAACTGAGCTGGAACAAGCATGTGCCGCCGCTCAGCTCGTTGAGGAGCATTCGCTTTTAGCGTCGCCGGACCTTCACGGTTCTCGCGGCAAACTTCCGGCTCCGTCCCCAAGAACACCATCTGGTGACCACCTTGCTCATTACAACCCCCATGCGAAAAGACGAGTTACGCGACGAGAGTGGAGGAGTGAAGGAACCTCGAGGGATCAGGAAGCAAAAAAGATTCTTTTTAGTGTGCAGTCATTATAAATTCTGTATTTCCTTCCTTTAATTCAATCATATCCACAATAATTATGTATAAGGCAATATTTAGGTATTTTGTTTCATATCGCTTTCTTCCTAACAAAAAAACATAGTATATTCGATTAGATGATTCCGGAACGCTATCATAATTTAATGTATTAATTCCTTTTCCAATATTGTTTTGGTTTCTCATTAAATTTCTACTTAATTATCTTTTTTTTACAATTTAATTATATGTATTTACCAGTTTTAGTTCTAGAACGTTCTCTTTGCTTTTTGCTCTGATAACAAATTTTTATGCACGTACATATAATAAATTCATACACTATTATATAAAGCTTCCACTGATATTGTTTCATTTTTTTTTTGAGTGCATGAGTGCATTACCGGTGTGCACGTTATATACCGTTTAATTTAGGTTAAATATCACAAAAAAATTGAATACAGAAATGCGCTACGACTGAACCTCTTCGTAAGATAAGCTGCTCTGTGTTCTCGACGGAGCGCTAGATTGTTACCTGAATAACTTATGCGAGCACAACATAAATTTTAATGATGTCCGTGACCATCACCAATACATGGTTCTTCCCATTTTGACATGGATATGTCTTATAGCTGGGGGTCATCCTAAAAATCTGTCCGTCACACGAAATGTCTGTTTTTCTACTCGGGGGTCAGAAGAGGAAACAAGCCCATTGAAAATTTTTCCGAGTTATATGAATGTAGTGGCCGATCCTCAGTCAATCCGAGTCAGTCATCAAAGGGAACTCACGAAAATCGAAAAACTTCGCATCATGAACTGACTAATCAACCAGGCACCCATAAAACAAGTCAACATCATTCAACTGCCATCCCCTCGTGATTCAAATCTGCTCACAACACCAGCCACATCCAGACAACCTGTCTCCCTCACTCGTGCACAGCGCTATGGCTCCTCCTTCACAGCAATCTTTTTGTTTTCATCAATTAGTCACTAACCTGACTCAGTAAGAAAATCGTTGGGGTAGGTCGGGAAATAGCTTCAACTTCACACACACACATACGCACACACTCGTATGCAGGCAATGGAGAGACGGTTGAGTCGAAGAAGTTCAATGGATGGGCGTTGCTTCGTCATCGGCGACAGTGCGAAAGAGATGCTTGCTCCACGGACCTTGGACTACACTTCCGCGTCGGATCCACCCCTTTCTTGTGATGGCCAATCCCATCCAGCCGACAGTGTCGCCAAGGTAACCAACGTGTTTTTCCCGTGGATGTAAGGAACTTACGACCGTACTTGTATCGCGCATACCGCGTACTATCACGATCGATGATATATCAACTAACAGTGCACAATTCTGATTTAGTGAGGAGAATAGTGCAGATGATGCAGTTTGTGCAGCGCGGATAACGTAAACGTTAATGCAATAAAATTGTGTTGTCGCGCTTACCGTTTTTAGACTTAGACGAGTACTATCTAAGTATCTAATAGTAAGTGTGTTTAGCTAGACCACGGCTTGACGCGATCGATCGCGGATTGACGTACTAACGAAGCACAGGCGCATATAAATATGTAGAGTGTATGATCGCTTGATCCACACACGGGGCAACGGTTGGGTTAATTTGTATTCTCCTGTACACTATGCGGGACGGTATGTCTTGAAAATGATACAAAGTATCTACACTGCATGCAGATACATCGGTACATCTTATGCCTACCGAAAGCGTGGGACGTGTTTTGTCGAATGAATTTATCCAGTATAACTATACTGGGATCTTTATAAAACTTACGTCGATATCTTCAACACAACAGGTTCCACGCAGTCGGTAGCCAAAGACATATCCATGTTCCGATGTATCTGCATGCAGTGTAGATACTTTGTATCATTTTGTATGCTTTTCGGGTGTTAGATTGATGATTTGCGCACGGATCGCCTGAAACTTGGCTCAGCTCCAATATATCCGTCCAATATAGATCGGGGAATTCATACACTCCCGAGAGGGCAGCATCAAAAAGGGGTTCCTGTTGATTGTCTGGTGAGACCACCGGAGGGAAGCCGCATAGAAAAGTGCAGGGAATGATACCGGACGACTTCAGCCCGCACGCTGAACAAAACTCGCACTCAGTATACGAAGCTACTGGACATAAAGTTCACTGATTACACTCAGTGAGAACAATACAAGGGACCACCTCTAGATGACACTCAAAATTCAACCTTCTTCAAAGGCTCCTCAACTCGATATTGAGCACATAACATCACTGAGCACTGTGCCGGGGCGCAAGGATTCCGTAGTAGGATCTCGAAAACAACACACCTCCTGAGCAAGTAGACCCGACCGAAAGTAGCTTCGATTGTGGTATCACACAGCAAAAGAGACCGTTCAGAATTGCCTCTAGCGCATCCTGTACTGTTTCGCCAGTCTCCGTCGATTGTTGATAAACAAAATGGGATCGCGCATTCCACTTCCCTCGGAAGGTTCGCTGTTTGCTTGAAGACGCCAAATGGATTGAGTCAAGTGCCTTCCAGTGTGCTGTTATTCACCCACGCAACTTTCGTAACACACAGGGGGAATTACGTGCACTCACACACTCACGGGGCGCTGCGATTCACCGCTATCGATATGCAACCGAAACCCAAAAAAAAGGCACCAACTACTTCTTTCCTGAGTGGCTACAAATGTTCCGATAACGCCACTTTTTCATTGTTTTCGGATTTTATCTTTTTCACCGCGCGCCGTTTAGAGACAGGATGGCCACAAGAATCCCTGCGCTTGCACAAACGACGAAAAACGTTCACTTCCTCGTGACTGGCGAACTCGTTCTCCTTCTCCCCGGGGCACTCGACCATGACTCTCCTCTTCCTCCTCTCAAATGTCAATCCTGAATCTTATTCAGCAATCCAATATGGCTGCTGCGACGTATAATGGTTGCGTTCACCAGACTCCGCTCGGAATCGCCCGGATCGGTGTTTGGTGGACGTTTGGGTTGGGTTGGTGCAAACAATTGCAGGTGTGTCGGGCGAATAATTTCGCTCGACTCACCTGCAACTGAATGCACCGCCAGGGACCGGTCGACCCAGTCCTTAGGCACTCGTTACAGAACAGATGCTTTTCCCACGCTTGCGAGAGAAAAGAATCTGGGGCATCAGTACAGGCGTGCGCAGGCATCGCAGTTCGTGGAGACAAGGGATTAGCGGTGGAGGTCCTTTGCATGATATATGCCAATCGACTTCCCTTGGGGATCAGACAGCAAGTAGCGGTTATGGCCAACTTTTTTAACCACACGACTCTCGACGAACTTGAAGTCCAGCTTGGCGTTAAAGTGGGCAGCTGCACTGCTCTGAGCAAAATTTCGCCTGAACACCTTATCGCCAGGCTGGAACTCAACTTGTCTCGAGCGCAGGTTGTAGTGGCGGGAGTATTTCTGGAATGCCGCTTGTAAATTTTCCTGAACCTGCTGTCTGAGGATGTGAAGTCGGTCTAGGTCGGTCAGGTGAATAGTCCCCTCCCCTAGGAGACTGAGTCTCCGAAGTAAGGCATACGTTGTGCCGTGTGTCACCATGTGCTGTCCGAACACTACGGAGTACGGCGAAGACTGGATGGACGCGTGGTGGGACGACCTAAGCGCACAGTTGATATGCGATAAGCGTGCGTCCCAATCTTCTTGCGTCGGGTGAACATATGCCCGGATGGCAGCCACGATGGAGCGGTTTACTCGCTCTGAAGCGTTAGCTTGAGGCGAGTAGACGACCGTATACAGATGCTGTACTCCGTAGCGTTCCAACATGGAGTTGAACGTGTGGTCCCGGAACTGTTGCCCGTTGTCAGTGAGAATGGACTCCGGCACGCCAAACACATGAAATACTCTCTTCTCGAGCCAACTGGTCAGAATCTCTGACGACAATTTCCTCACTGGCTCCACAAAGCAGAATTTCGACAGGTGGTCTACGAGCACTATGGCTCCTATGTTGCCGTCTTTGGATCTAGGAAACGGTCCTAGTAGATCCATGTACAGACGTTGAAAGACGCGGTCGGAAACGAAATGATTTAAGATCGGAACTCGGAGGGACTGGTTGGGAGCTTTCGACTTCTTGCAGATGTCGCTGGAGGAGACGTAGTTGCTGACCTGTTGGGCCATTTTCGGCCAGAAAAACAGGGTTCTCAGGCGTTGCAACGTCTTAGCGACTCCTCCGTGCGCGCTTAGCGGGTGTTCATGTGCGCGCTTTATCAAATCCATCGAAAGCTCCGACGGAACCCACAGTTTCCAAGCCTGTTGATCCTGTATTTCTTCCCCGCTCGCGTACTCACTGCGTCTGTACACGAACCCATCGACCGTTTTCAGATCAGGCAATTGATGTTGGTTTTGTTTGACACTACCTATCCAATCCTTGTATTTGGGAGAGAGAAAATGTGGAGAACTCAAATCGATTTCGACTGAGCTCTCGAACGAGTCTTGAATTGTCAGAGACTCTGTGCAGTGGACTCGAGAAAGAGTATCCGGCACAACGTGTTGACTTCCTTTCCGATGCTCAATCTCGAAGCGGAAGCCCTGTAGTTTTAGGGACCACCGAGCCAGCTTGCCGTGCAAATCTGGCTGGCTCATCAGCCACTTCAAGGAAGCGTGGTCCGTGATGATTTTGAACTCCTGTCCTTCCACGTACGCTCTAAACTTTTTGACTGCTGTCACCGCTGCCAGACATTCTTGTTCGGTGACTGTATAATTTCGCTGGGTTGAATTGAGCTTCCTGGACATGAAAGCTATGGGCACTTCGGAACCGTCTTCGGCTGTCTGTGTTAACACGGCGCCGATGCCATGTTGACTTGCGTCACATTGGATGGCAAACGGACGCAAAAAGTTAGGGCTGTGTAACACAGGGGCCCGAGTCAAGCAGTCTTTCAGAGCTTGAAATGCCAGGAGGCTTTCTTCAGTCCAGACGAAACCACGGCCTTTCCGAAGCATGTCTGTCAGCGGGAAGAGACGGAAGCGTAATTTGGTACAAACCTATGGTACCAACCGCACATTCCCAAAAAACGGCGAAGTTGTTTGGCTGTCGAAGGTCGTGTTAAGTCGGTTATTGCTTCCACTTTGCTAGAATCGGTCATGATGGTACCGTTACCGATTATATGTCCTAAGTACCGAACATGGGTCATGACGAACTTACTTTTCTCAACATATATCGTAAGTCCTGCCTTACGGAGACACAGTGCCACTTCCTGCAGCAGCAACAAATGTTCGTCGAAAGTTGTCGAGATTAGCAACAGATCATCTAAGTAGACAAACACCTTGGTCTTCAAGTGCGCTGGAATCACGCGGTCCATTAGGCGTTGCATCGTTTGTGACGCATTACAGAGGCCAAAAGGCATGGTCACAAACTGATACAACGGTCTGCCGGGGACGGTGAAGGCTGTCTTATCCCTTGACGCTTCATCGAGAGGAATTTGCCAAAACGCATCCTTCAAATCTAAGCTCGTGATGAACTCAGCCTTGGGGAGGCGGTTCAAAATCCCATCGATGAGCGGCAGAGGCTAAGCATCCTTCAAAGTCACCGCATTGACCTTACGAGCGTCCAGGCACATGCGAACCTTATTGGGTTTGACCACCAAGGTGACTGGTGATGACCACGCACTCTGCGACTCCTCAATAACCCCCATTTCAAGCATCCGATCGACCTCCTTATAGAGGAGCTTTTCGACGGCGGGAGAGACCGGAAAGTGTCTCTGCTTTATGGGTTTGTTGTTTCCGACGTCGATGGCGTGCGAGATGACCTTCGTGCGCCTTAAGCCCTCCTTGGCGAAAGACGGAAACATTGAAATGGCGGTATTGAGTCGCATTTGTTGAGCAGCTGTCAGTGAATGTTGACTGACTGTCGCCGCAGGGTCATCGGACGATAATTCCGATATATGTTGAGACGAAGCAAATAGGTCAGGAGCCAAATCGAAACTCCGAACAAAATCGACCCCCAGGTATAAGTTTTGACTGAGAGTTGGCATTAGCAAAAACTCGAGAGTTTTGGTACGTCCGCGAAACGTAACGTTTGCCAGGATTTTACCTATAGCTGTATGGCAGGTACCATCAGCTGTTGTTACTCCCAGTCGAAACTTCTCCCAAGGATAACGGCTATCCATCAAAACCGCTTCAGCAAAGCTGGAAGCAATAGCACTACAGCTCGCGCCTGTATCGACCAACCCACTCACTGTTTGACCGAGGAGCGTGACGGCGGCATAAGGCCGAATATCGTCTTTCGGACAGTCCGGCAGGATTACTTCGCAGTAGCGACGACGATTGGCCAGCACCTTCTTCCAGAATCACCGGCAACGCACGCTGGAGCGCTTGGGTCGACGATGTTGGATTTCTTCGGCGCTGAAAATTCGTTGTCGAGCTGCCAAGTAATCCTTCTCTCGCTCATGTAGTGGTCGGAAACTGTAGTGGGTGGGTTTCGAAGCCGATACCATAGAGTTTGTACTTGTTGTGGTGTTGATGGAAGCACAGGAATTCAGAATCTTGACGGGAGCTAACCGAGTGACCGTTGAGCCAGCAAACTTGCACGGAAGAGGCTCACAAGGAGTTTTGGTCCGTGTTACAGCTTCCACTGTCAAGTATGGGGGTAGGTCCAGTGGAAAGGATATGTCCGGTGAAGAGGTTACGTCCGACGGACAAGACCCCTTTGGTAGACCAAGCAAATCGGGACATTCCTACCCAGATTGCGCCGGAAGCACGAGAGCGTTCTGCTTGGAAGCGGAACTATCGTTGTGTGCAGAGACGTTTATGGGGAAAGTTCGGAAGCGGATACCCCCGCTTGAACTCCTTTTGAGACCTTCCGACGTGGTGAGCTTTTTGCTAGTGCACAGCGATCACACTGATGTCTGCGCACACCAGGAGCTCCGCATCCATGACAGAACACCCGCAGTGTGTCTAGGCAATCTGCGTAGGAATGGCCAGATTTGCTGCAATTCCAGCAAAGCGAGTAGGGACTCAACTCCGCTATATGTACATCCGATTCAGTTTCTTTCGCGGTGTGGGGAACATCAACTTCCAGCTGCGAGACATGCTGTCTCGAGAGTTGACGAGTATGCTGCGGTGGACGTCGAGCTTCCTTCCGCTCCAAGTGGTTTTCGATTTCGCGGACGCACTGCCGCAGCTCCCTCAGGTTGATAGTCTCGGCTAGAATCATTCTGTCGGAGATGTCATCTCGCAGATTCCACCGCACCATCCTAGTCAACTCTCGATCCGTCAGTTTATCCCGCATCCGGTCGTTGATTGCATGAACTTCCTCCAAGAAGTCGTCAAACAACTGCCCTGGCTTCTGCGAGCACAGGCGGATGGATTCAATTAGGTCTGCGTCGGCGTGACGATCACCGAATTGCTCCCTCATTGCAGTCCTCAAAGAAACCCAATTGTAACGATTCCCCGTGCTGGCAGCGTACCGGCGGAACCATCCGGCAGCCTTGCCTTCAAACAAGAGGTGTGCGAAAAGGCAGATGCTGTCAAAGTTGCCTTCAAGGGTACGGTCGGTGAACCATTCGACTTGACGAATGAATTCGTCGACCGCAGTACCCTTGAAGACCAACCCCCAGTTGCTCATAATTTTCAGCA
Source organism: Chloromyia formosa (assembly GCA_964017055.1). Taxonomy (NCBI): domain Eukaryota; kingdom Metazoa; phylum Arthropoda; class Insecta; order Diptera; family Stratiomyidae; genus Chloromyia; species Chloromyia formosa. The sequence goes on along the minus strand of OZ024816.1, from coordinate 57,597,975 downwards.
CATAGTTGGGGGGCAGGTTTTGCCGGGAGACTTGGCTGATTCCGCCGATTCTCCGACTCAGCTCGAGGAATCGATACCTCCGGCTCGTCATGGGCTAATAGTTGGGACATGCGCTTAGCACATTCCAGATCAATAAATTTCTGCAAAGATTTATCGAATCCTTGCGGGAATTGATTGGCGTGGGAATGCGCCGGCGTTTTGTTCAAGTCCTCATACGGGGACCTACTGTGCGCTCCCTGATCTGAGCGCGGGTACTCAAGGGGGGCAGGTTGTGGTGGTTGTGTCTGGGGTGGTTTCTGCCCCCATCAAGGTGGAGGTTGTTGGCCCCACCAAGGTGGTGGTTGTTGGCCCCACCAAGGTGGTGGTTGTTGGTGTGGGGGCGGCTGTTGGTCCCAGCCAAAAGCCGATGGTTGTTGTGGTGGGGGCTGTTGTTGTCCCCAACCATAAGTCGTTGGTTGACCCCAACCGGGGTAGGATGAGCGCCCTTCCTTTGCCGCGTTTTGCGGCAGTGCCTGCGGTGGTAGGTGTTGGTGCTGAGGCGATTGCTCATCGACCGGAGCACCATCTAGCGACAACGCTGGAGAGAATTCCTCCGCGTTCGGGTCGAGCGGTGCCATTGCCATCGATCGGGTAACCATATTGCCCTGTCTTGGCACAGTTCCTCTTCCGTGTCCTATCGGTGGTGGCGTATGGTTTAGTGGCATTTCCGTTAAAGTTATTTTATTTGTTTCTATACTATATTATTTTAATGTAATTATTATTGTCACGTAATTTAATTTACCGTTACTATTTATGTAAACTTTTTTTTTTAATGTATGTATAGTATCAATAAAAAAATTAAGCAAACGCAAGAAAAAAAAAATGCACAAGCGATACAAGTTGCTGTTCTTTTTCGATTAAATTTTTGCTTCCTGAATCTCTCAGACTCCTCTTCCCTTCCACTCTCAGTACCTCTCATTCTCATCATAAACAAAACGTGCTAGTCCCAGAGACGAAAAGGAATTCCGTCGCCCAAGAGAAAATTTAAAGAAAGAAAAAAAAAATATTGGGGATTAGTACGGATTCATTCCTCATCGATACTCCAGCCTATCCTATTCCTAGGTTTCGGGAAAGTAGAGTAATTTTACAGGCGTCAACGCCTACAAAATGCGTTTCTCATACTCCCTTGACCATCGGAACAGGATAAGCCAGGCATCGACGAGTTCCGAAATCCGACTTGTCATCAGAACGAGCTAAAAGAGGTCAGTGCCTACACACAAAGGTGGGAAGACGATCGAGGGACCCGGATTGGAGATCGGGAGTAAACTCCCGATTGCAATAATTCCACGGAATCCCTTTTGTCGGTTCGTCTTGCCCACGATGCAAAAGCATCTTTGGACAACCACAACGTAGGCACTGCCTGTTGAGGGATAGGTGGGGATAGGAGATCCTACTCTACATGGATAGGGTACTCTACATGGATGGGATAAGGATTTAAGAGAAACCAGGCCGAAGCTTCGCTTCGGCCCGGAGTCCGAAGCGTATATACCCTAGACTTGTACAGACCTAGTGGTGATACCGAAAGTACCAATTGGCAACGACCATTTGCATTAAAAGTAAGTTTTCTATACGGCCAGTTTATAGGGGAGGTTGGCACCCATTCAGGAGGACCTTGACCATTCTCAAACTCAACGAACTAACACATTCTACAAATATTTGTCGAATTTTTCAAGTCGCTAGCTTTATTCTATAGAAAGTTATTGCATATTTGAAGTTTCACTTGTAGGGGAGGTAGGGGTTCCTTGGGTCGGATCTTGCCCATCATTATCACACATCACTAATTAGATCACCCTACAAAAATTTAAAAAAAAATCAAGTCTCTAGCTTCACCCTATCGAAAGTTATCGCTTATTTGAAGTTCATTTATAGGGGAAGTAAGGGTTTCGTTAGTCGAATTTTACGTATTTTCAATATCAGCCAACTGGATCCCGCTGCAAACATTTGGCCAAAATTTCAAGTCGCTAGCTTTATTTTGTCGTTAGTTATCGCTTATTTTAAGTTTCATTTCTAGGGGAGATAGGGGTTCCTTGGGTCGGATCTTACACATTTTCAATAACAACTAACTAGATCTTACTACCAACATTCTGCCAAATTTTCAACTCGCTAGTGTCATTCTATCGAAAGTTATCGTAAATAAAATAATATTTAATTTTTGGAATTTTGTAGGGGAGGTAGGCGTTCCTGTGATCTGATTATGCCCAACTTACTAAAACTCAAGCAGCTTCTTTCCTCAGGGTTACATGCCAAAAATCAGGTGTCTACGTCAATTGGTTCAAGAGTTATAGACAAAAAACCAGAAAAGTAGGGTAGTACGGGGCTCTTTGTAAGAAAATTACAGTTAGTTTTCAACTGATCGATTTTATTTTCCCAGGAGAGTATAAGAATACCCTCACTAGTAATATACCAAAGCTAGAGCTTTTCATGATTTTTTAATCGGGAGTTATAGATACATTTAAATATTTTACATATGTAGGGGAGGTAGGCGTTCTCTTGGCCAGATTATGCCCAATTTCAATACCATCCAAGTAGATCATACTACCAACATTTGACCAAAATTTCAAGGCCCTAGCTTCATTCTATCGAAAGTTATCGTGCGAACGGACAGACAGACGGACAGACAGACAGACAGACAGACAGACAGACAGACAGACAGACAGACAGACAGACAGACAGACAGACAGACAGACGGACAGACAGACAGACAGACAGACAGACAGACAGACAGACAGACAGACAGACAGACATGGCTAAATCGAATCAGGAGGTGACCCTGATCATTTATATATATACATTGCTATACCTCCGGAGCCTCCTTTAAGGTGTTACATATTTCCGTCGTGACAAAAACAATATACCCTATACTAAAAGTCTAGGGTATAAAAAGAGCAAAAAAAATATAGCCGGAGTTTGTAAATCCTTGGGTGCGTGTAGCACCAAAGTGAGGATAGGACCTCCAAAGCTGTCAAACTCCGGCAGTGGGATTATTGGACCTCAAGGTGGGATGAGGTCCTAGGGTGACCGAAAGCAGCCCTAGCGGTAAATTATTTGGCCCCACGTTGGGCGCCATTTGTAATGGGTCGCTTGTTTGAGCTGGGCTCAAACCGAGGACGGAGATCGAGGCTGGTCGTTCAGACCTGCCGTGACACCAAAGTGCCAATATCTCCTCAGAAATGACCAGAGGTGACGCGTGCTTGATAACTAGCTCAGCTATTAGTAGTAGTGATGGGTAACACAGTAACGAGTCGCTCTTTTTGATCGCCTCAACAGAATGAGCGAAAGATTCGGCACAACGACATAGCCTCCGAGCCGTTCAATTTAAGATTGACACACTGTAAAATGAATACTCAAATTAATTTAAATAAATATTACGTAACGCATGGAAACTCAACGCTCATTCAAAATTTCTGATAACATATATGTATGTATGTATTACATTCATATTCATTCACACCCCATCCTAATATCTATCTGAAACTAAAACCATCATTATCTATCTACCAAACCAATCCCACCCATCTAAATAATCCCATCCATTCATAATCGTCTCTATGCAGTATGCAATGCACGCATTGTGTATACACTTATAAATATACAAACAACAACCCATGCTGACTGCAAGCAAATCAAAAAACATAAAAGAACTACGATTGGGGTAAACCCCAATCATGCAATACTCTAGATGAATTTGAACCTGGTTTTTGAATCTAACTGATATTGTTAATTAAGTGTTAAGTACAAAATTTCAGCCCGATAAATTGTATACGTACTGAGTAAATTGGCTTAACGTATTTCATGAAATAGTGCAGTTTGTATGGGAGGGGGTAGAAGGAGGGTGAGGATTACAATAAATTTTATATTGTAGGTTACAATTATCATAAAAGTGATATATTCAAAATATCAAAGCAATATGTTTTATAGTTTCTGAGAAAATCTGATTATTGTAAATTATCAAAAATGTGTCATTTTGTATGGGAGGGGATAGACGGAGTAAGGGTAATCGATTACTTTTTTTGAATCTAACTGATATTGTTAATTAAGTGTTAAGTACAAAATTTCAGCCCGATAAATTGTATACGTACTGAGTAAATTGGCTTAACGTATTTCATGAAATAGTGCAGTTTGTATGGGAGGGGGTAGAAGGAGGGTGAGGATTACAATAAATTTTATAATGTAGGTTACAATTATCATAAAAGTGATATATTCAAAATATCAAAGCAATATGTTTTATAGTTTCTGAGAAAATCTGATTATTGTAAATTATCAAAAATGTGTCATTTTGTATGGGAGGGGGTAGACGGAGTAAGGGTAATCGATTAATTTTTTTGAATCTAACTGATATTGTTAATCAAGTGTTAAGTACAAAATTTCAGCCCGATAAATTGTATACGTACTGAGTAAATAGGCTTAACGTATTTCATGAAATAGTGCAGTTTGTATGGAAGGGGGTAGAAGGAGGGTGAGGATTACAATAAATTTTATAATGTAGGTTACAATTATCATAAAAGTGATATGTTCAAAATATCAAAGCAATATGTTTTATAGTTTCTGAGAAAATCTGATTATTGTAAATTATCAAAAATGTGTCATTTTGTATGGGAGGGGGTAGACGGAGTAAGGGTAATCGATTACTTTTTTTGAATCTAACTGATATAGTTAATTAAGTGTTAAGTACAAAATTTCAGCCCGATAAATTGTATACGTACTGAGTAAATTGGCTTAACGTATTTCATGAAATAGTGCAGTTTGTATGGGAGGGGGTAGAAGGAGGGTGAGGATTACAATAAATTTTATAATGTAGGTTACAATTATCATAAAAGTGATATATTTAAAATTTCAAAGCAATATGTTTTATAGTTTCTGAGAAAATCTGATTATTGTAAATTATCAAAAATGTGTCATTTTGTATGGGAGGGGGTAGACGGAGTAAGGGTAATCGATTAATTTTTTTGAATCTAACTGATATTGTTAATTAAGTGTTAAGTACAAAATTTCAGCCCGATAAATTGTATACGTACTGAGTAAATTGGCTTAACGTATTTCATGAAATAGTGCAGTTTGTATGGGAGGGGGTAGAAGGAGGGTGAGGATTACAATAAATTTTATAATGTAGGTTACAATTATCATAAAAGTGATATATTCAAAATATCAAAGCAATATGTTTTATAGTTTCTGAGAAAATCTGATTATTGTAAATTATCAAAAATGTGTCATTTTGTATGGGAGGGGGTAGACGGAGTAAGGGTAATCGATTAATTTTTTTGAATCTAACTGATATTGTTAATTAAGTGTTAAGTACAAAATTTCAGCCCGATAAATTGTATACGTACTGAGTAAATTGGCTTAACGTATTTCATGAAATAGTGCAGTTTGTATGGGAGGGGGTAGAAGGAGGGTGAGGATTACAATAAATTTTATAGTGTAGGTTACAATTATCATAAAAGTGATATATTAAAAATTTCAAAGCAATATGTTTTATAGTTTCTGAGAAAATCTGATTATTGTAAATTTTCAAAAATGTGTCATTTTGTATGGGAGGGGGTAGAAGGGGTGGAGCGATTTAGCCCGTTCACGAACTTAGCCTTCATTTTTTGTCAAAAATAACGTGTGCAAAATTTGAACTTCATAGCTCAACGCGTTCTCGAGCTAGAGAGGTCACGGACGGACGGACGGACAGACGGACAGACGGACAGACGGACAGACGGACATCCGGTTTTGAGATATTCGAGTGATAATATGAACTTCTGTATCATTCATTTTTTTCTGCGAGCCTTATTTCTTAGCGTTACAAACTTTGTGGCAAACTTATAATACTCTCAGATTTCATCTAGAGTATAATCATATGCTTACGTCGCACCGCACATCCAATTTTCGCCAAATACATACAGAAAACAAACCCAACATTCTAAAACAAAGTAGTCGTCTTGTATCATATCATCATCATCACCTCAAGTTCAACTTGAGATGAAAACGATACCAAACCAACAAACAACCAGACAATTTCCTCTGTATACTGTGGACGCAATGAGAAGTTTCTTAAATGTGAGTTTGAGTTTTTAGCACAATTTGTGCTGTTTTAAAACAGCACACTCAGCACACAGCACACGCTAACACTTCTGTATTTCATTCGCTCTGTACTTTGAGCCATACTGGGCTGTGTCTTGAGTAAAAAACACATTGATTATTTGGGTAATTCAGTACAGAATAGACCCAGATATTTCACTCATAAGCACATATTCCAATCATCACATTCATTTGATTTGAGTCTTTTTCAGCCAGAGAAGAGAGAGAAATAAGGAAATGAAATTGCTAGAGAGAAACGAAGCAATTTTTTGGCAGCATTATTTTGGCCTGGTTCTTCTACTACATGGATCGGGCGGGTGTTCCGGGGAAATGAGATGGAATTGGGGAATGTGAGTTTGGCAGACGGAATGAGGTGGAATTGCTTCAGGGAATTTAGTGTACATAGATTGTGATTATCCTTCCTTATCTCTCTCTTCTCTGTGCATATCCACAGGCTTTATGAAAATGAAAACATTATGAAAAATTTTGAGAAAGCAACAGTCTAGTTCAGAAATGATAGCCCAGCCGCTGGAGATGTTCATGTTGTTGTTGTTCATGATTGAGGAAGTAAAGGTTAGTGGCTGCATATGCACATATGAATTTTGATTTGTTTTTTTTTACTATAAGGCTTGTAAGGAGTCTTTTCAAAAAAGATAATGAATACTTTCCACTTCTGGCATTTTTTTCAATTTGCTGTAACTAAGACTCAGCGAGGGGCGAAATGCTTGTATTTAACTACAAAACATTTAATATCGTTATATATTAAACGATTGATTTGGAACTTGGTATAACTTAACTATTGTCTACAATATCGTTTATTACATGAGTATGGAAATTTTCTACAAGCAAGTTAATAATAATATATAGCATTAATTTCTATAACTTCGGTTATTTGTCACCTACGCTTCCTTGTTCGAACCTGGGAATTTCACAACAAGCTAGTTGTATAAATATTTCCTCTCAAATCAGTCATACATCCGCATCCGAAAATTTCTGTGAGGATTTATCTGCAATGGAAATTTGGGGCGATTTTGACGAAAGAATGTCGAAAATCACATCCGTGTCTAACCCCATTACGGTCGGGATTGCAGAATTAGACAAATATTTGCAGGAGCCATATGTCAAATGAAGCAGCGATCCATTGTTGTGGTGAAAAGAGCGGAAATTGCTTTATCCACGCCTTTTTAAAATTATGAAGAAACGATTATGTGTCATGGCTACATCGGTGCCGTGTGAAAGGATTTTCTCGAAATCAGGACAGATTATTTCGGAGAGAAGGAACAGAATAACATCAAATAAAGTTTGACAGATTATATTTTTGAATTCCAATCTTTAGCTATAAGTTTTATTTAACGTTATTTCCATATACACTTTAATTATAAATGAAACCGGAATATAGAGGGCTACGCCCGCAATTCGAGGGTTTTGTAGCAAGCGCTTATTTTGGCATGTAAATACTGGCTCCCTGCTCTTCTTGGTACCCCTCAGCTGAATAAAAACACCATAATTAAATGTTTTACCCATGATATAGTATCTTACATGCCAATTCACAAAAAGACTGCATCTGTCACCTCTCAAAGTAATAGTTTTAATACGAGAAGCTGTAGATAGATATGTATGTATACGAGATAAACTGTCCCACTCTTCGAGATGCTTAACCATTCATATTAAGACGACATTGCAAATTGAAAACTTGTGTAACGGCTTCGAAATTCAGGGCGGCTGGGACAAATTACGGTCTAATATTTTTTCCTCCTCCACTGTTCCCCTTTCTAAAAATCTCAAGAAAATGCCAAAAATGGAATGTACTCAACATTACCTTTCTCGCGACACCCCACTTGGCTATACCAGTGGATAAAAAAAAATTTACCTTAATTTCGCCTCTATGTGGACCCCCCCTCCCCCCCCCCTCTTAAAGTTGGCCAATTACAACACAACGCTATCTCCAGCAAATTATAGCATTTCTACACATTCTCGCCGAATTATGTGTGCAGCTTCAGCCGTTCGTAAGATATTCTATGAACAGACGGACAGACAGGTATTTGACCGATTTTGTAAGATTTAAGACACAAAACCCTAAAAAAATTAACCGTGTGAATAGTTATTGTTAGGATCACCATTCACCAATCTTCACCCTTCCAAAGTTGGTTCATTAAATAACTGCAATTCGCACTACGAAAAACAACATGCAAGTAGTACACGCATATCTATGCGTGAGGCCGGTAGGTGTATTTTTTGTATGGATAGTGTCAAAATGCATAACTTTAAGTCAATGTACTATTATTAAATATCATGTCATTGTAATGAAACTCAAAGATATTATTGCCTATGATGTTGGTTATCATCAGCCATCAATATTTTTGACCTAGGGTGTGCTTGAGGGGTGCAGGGGTGTGCTAACTGCAACTATAGAAATGTACTATTATTAACCTTTTTGGATGAGATTTAAAAATTCTATTATTTTTGGTTTTCTATGCTAGTGAAATGCCGCTTTTTTGTAAATTTTCATATGTCTAGCTATAACGGTCTCGAAATGCAAGGGGGGGGGGGACAAACTCGGACCACATATTTTCCCCTCTCCCTCTTTTCTCCTTTCTTCAAATTTGAAAAAAATTCCAAAAATGGAATGTACTCAACCGTACCTTTCTTACGATACCCCACTTGCCTATACCAAACGAAAAAAAAATTTCGACCTTCATTTCCCCTCTATGGCGACCCCCCCTTAAAGTTGACCTATTACGACGCATCGCTTTCTCCAGAGAATTATAGTATTTCTACGTATTTCCACCAAATTTCATGCATGTAGCTTCAGCGGTTCGTGAGATATTTCATGGACAGACAGACAGACAGACGGACAGACGGACAGACGGACAGACGGACAGACGGACGCATGACCGATTTCATAAGGGTTTTGTTTTTATACAAAACCCTAAAAACTAGAAATAAGTTGATGTATTTTAATATACATGCATTTCACATAATTACGGGTTTTATTGAATATGTTCCCCAAGTCTATGGATTTGTTCGACTCTTTTTGAACGACTCTTTTTGAACGACTCAGTGGAAAGAGTTAGAGTGTATGTGCTGGCACAGTAGAAAGAGTCAATATGCCCATCACTAATTAGTAGTATGGGCGGGGTTTAGGTTTGGTCATTCTGCCTCGTGATCGCTACAAAAAAAAAATTCACGCGACTGCCCGAAGAACTAGGCCAACGGATGTCCCTCAACAGATATATACATAAACAAAAATTTGGGCCGCGAAATCCCCCTAACGTCCCTGCCACTAGCACGGGAGCCCCCTGATGGCGATGAGGCTCCGCGCTCCCTCCCCGACCTTGGGTTGAGCCGCGCAATATTGCTCAACCCCCATGCGAAAAGACGAGTTACGCGACGAGAGTGGAGGAGTTAAGGAACCTCGAGGAATCAGGAATCAAAAAAGATTCTTTAATTCTGTATTTCTTTCCTTTAATTCAATCATATCCACAATAATTATGTATAAGGCCATAAATAAATAAATAACTGGCGCAACAGTCCAATTTGAACCACGGCCCCGAGATGAGTTAGCATCATTTCATTTTCTAGATCCCCGGAATCGAACCGGGGCCCAGTGCGTTGAAGGTGAACGTGCTAACCGTTGCGCAATCCGGACTATAAGGCAATAATTAGGTATTTTGTTTCATATCGCTTTCTTCCTAACAAAAAAACATAGTATATTCGATTAGATGATTCCGGAACGCTATCATAATTTAATGTATTAATTCCTTTTCCAATATTGTTTTGGTTTCTCATTAAATTTCTACTTAATTTCCTTTTTTTTACAATTTAATTATATGTATTTACCAGTTTTAGTTCTAGAACGTTCTCTTTGCTTTTTGCTCTGATAACAAATTTTTATGCACGTACATATAATAAATTCATATACTATTATATAAAGCTTCCACTGATATTGTTTCAGTTTTTTTTGAGTGCATGAGTGCATTACCGGTGTGTACGTTATATACTATTTAATTTAGGTGAAATATCACAAAAAAAATTGAATACAGAAATGCGCTACGACTGAACCTTTTCGTAAGATAAGCTGCTCTGTGTTCTCGACGGAGCGCTAGTTTGTTACCTGAATAACTTATGCGAGAGTATGCTAAGCGTACTGGTGAGTGGGAACAGTACCGAGCCTCGCTTACACTCTACAACAAAGGTGTCCGCAGTGCCAAGAAACGCAGTTGGGTTAGGTTCTGCGAAGGTGTAGATAATACCAACAAGGCTGCCAGACTACATCGTGTTCTGGCTAAAAAACGCACCAACCAAGTCAACACCCTAAAAAGACAAGATGGCAGCATCACACAGGATGCCGAGAGCACAGGTAATTTGCTTCTTGAGACCCGCTACGAGGCATCCCGCGCCGACTGGAGTATTGCCAAAAATATCTTCACTTACAATAAAGTAAAATGGGCCATTGACTCTTTTGACCCATATAAATCGTCTAGTACGGATGGAATCTTTCCCGCTCTGCTACAGAAAGGATATACTAATCCCCTAGCTCCTAAGTATATTCAGAGGTAGCTTTGCTCTAGGTTATATCCCAGATTCCTGGAGATCGGTTAAAGTAGTCTTCATCCCAAAAATGGGCAATCGTCCCAAAGATGACCCCAAATCATCAGCCTGACCTCCTTTATGCTCAAATCTATGGAGAAAATCCTTGATGCTCACATCAGGTCTACACTTCTCACAAAATTTCCGCTACACTGTAAACAGTTTGCTTACCAGTCAGGTAAGTTGACTGAAACTGCTCTACACTGTTTAGTTGGAGAAATTGAGGCCACCCTGGCAGTAAAGGAGACGGCAGTTTGTGCCTTTTTGGATATCGAAGGTGCTTTTGACAACACATCTTTCTCTTCCATTGACTCTGCGCTTAGAGCAAAGGGAGCGAATGAAACGACGGCACTATGGATAAAAAGGATGCTATCATCCAGAAAGGTCATCACAGAGATAGGAGACTGCACTTTAACAGCAAACGTCACTCGAGGATCCCCGCAAGGAGGGGTACTATCTCCTCTCTTGTGGTGCATCGTAATAGACAGCTTACTGTGGAAGCTTACAAAGATGGGATATTCAACTCAGGGATATGCCGATGACCTGATCATAACTGTTAGAGGAAAGTTTGAAGAAGTCCTAACGGAAATTCTTCAATCGGCATTAAACACAGTACAAAAATGGTACAATGACAACGGCCTTCGAGTCAATCCGGCTAAGGCAGTTGTTGTCCCCTTTTCGAAGAAAAGAAATCCCAGACAAATGAGATGTCCTACAATATACAACTCTCCAGTGCTCCTGGCGGATTCCGCCAAATACCTCGGTGTTACTCTAGACAGGAAATTACTCTGGTCGGAACACCTACAGACAATATCGGACAAAGCCATTAAGGCCCTATGGGTTTGTAGGCAGTTTGCGGGTAAGACTTGGGGAACAAGCCCTCGCATAATCCTTTGGATCTATAAGGCGATTGTCACACCAATTGCTGAATATGGAGCTGTTGTTTGGTGGAAAAAATCAACCACCAAAGATGGCAAAACCAAACTGGGTAAGATTCAGAGACTAGCATGTCTCACAGCCACGGGGGCTATCCGCAGCTGCCCGACTGTAGCTCTTGAAGCGCTACTCGACCTTCCGCCGCTTCACATTCATATAAAGGCGGAGGCAAAAATAGCAGTAGCAAGACTAAAAGCTTGCCAGAATTTCCTCAAACTAAACCCTGAGCAGACCAACTGGGTAAATGAGGACCATGTACTTAGTATGCCATCAGACCATTTGGCTAGGGAGCTTTGCTTTAAACTTCCATTCTCAACCGAAATATGGAGCAGAGAGGATTGGAATCTGAAGCTCGACACTCTCCCCTCAAACGTTGTTACGTGGTACACAGATGGATCTAAAACCGAAGATGGTACAGGGGCGGGCGTCGTAGGTCCGTCTCACAAGATATCCATTCCAATGGGAAAGTACGCCACGGTATTTCAGGCGGAAGTTCACGCAATCGAGACTTGTGCGAACACATGCTTAGCAGCTGGATACCAAGGCAGGAATATTGCAATCTTCACTGACAGCCAGGCGGCGATCAAAGCACTAAGTAACTTCTCCGTCTCGTCGAAAGTTGTGCTTAGTGGTCGTGAAGCCTTGCAGAGATTAGGCTCCGTAAATAAGGTTACCATTTACTGGGTCCCCGGACACGCCGGTATCCCAGGAAACGAAACAGCGGGCGAGTTGGCCAGGGGAGCATCTGCAACCCCACTCGTCGGTCCGGAGCCATACTGTGGAATTCCCTTGTGTAGTGCAAGACGGCACATCAGGGAATGGGAACACTCAGTAACCATCGCGCACTGGGATAATACCCCTGGTCTTAGACAGGCCAAGCTGTTTATAGCTGGCTACTCACGCAACCGTACCCACGAACTGCTGAGACTACGCAGAAACCGGGTTAGAACTATTTGTGGGCTCCTTACGGGTCACTTTACCCTGAGGGGTCATCTGCATAGAATGGGAATTGTCTCTGACCCAAGCTGTCGCTTCTGTGAGAGCGAAGATGAGACTTCCCAGCACATTCTCTGTGACTGTGATGCACTTCATCTCCGCCGCTTGAAGTGCTTCGGCGATGCATTCCCTGAAGCGGAAACGATTGCCTCACTAACATTCGAACAGCTGAGCAGATTTGTTGGGATGATTGGTCTCGAGAATTAGTCAGATCACTAATCTGCATAGACTTCAGGGTGTAGCACAATAGACTTCCGGGTCGCAGTGCTTGTTGGCCCTCTGGGCCAACTGCCCTCCATCTAATCTAATCTAATGTAACTTATGCGAGCACAACATAAATTTTAATGATGTCTGTGACCATCACCAATACATGGTTCTTCCCATTTTTGTATGCTTTTCGAGTGTTAGATTGATGATTTGCGCACGGATCGCCTGAAACTTGGCTCAGCTCCAATATATCCGTCCAATATAGATCGGGGAATTCATACACTCCCGAGAGGGCTGCATCAAAAAGGGGTTCCTGTTGATTGTCTGGTGAGACCACCGGAGGGAAGCCGCATAGAAAAGTGCAGGGAATGATACCGGACGACTTCAGCCCGCACCAATATATCCGTCCAATATAGATCGGGGAACTCATACACTCCCGAGAGGGTAGCATCAAAAAGGGGTTCCTGTTGATTGTCTGGTGAGACCACCGGAGGGAAGCCGCATAGAAAAGTGCAGGGAATGATACCGGGCGACTTCAGCCCGCAGGCTGAACAAAACTCGCACTCAGTATACGAAGCTACTGGACATAAAGTTCACTGATTGCACTCAGTGAGAACAATACAAGGGACCACCTCTAGATGACACTCAAAATTCAACCTTCTTCAAAGGCTCCTCAACTCGATATGGAGCACATAACATCACTGAGCACTGTGCCGGGGCGCAAGGATTCCGTAGTAGGATCTCGAAAACAACACACCTCCTGAGCAAGTAGACCCGACCGAAAGTAGCTTCGATTGTGCTATCACACAGCAAAAGAAACCGTTCAGAAATGCCTCTAGCGCATTCTGTACTGTTTCGCCAGGCTCCGTCGATTGTTGATAAACAAAATGGGATCGCGCATTCCACTTCCCTCGGAAGGTTCGCTGTTTGCTTGAAGACGCCAAATGGATTGAGTCAAGTGCCTTCCAGTGTGCGCTGCTGTTATTCACCCACGCAACTTTCGTAACACACAGGGGGAATTGCGTGTACTCACACACTCACGGGGCGCTGCGATTCACCGCTATGGATATGCAACCCAAAACCAGGCCGAAGCTTCGCTTCGGTCCGGAGTCCGAAGCGTATATACCCTAGACTTGTACAGACCTAGTGGTGATACCAAAAGTCCCAATTGGCAACGACCATATGCATTAAAAGTGGGTCTCTTATATGGCCAGTTCATAGGGGATATTGGCACTCATTCAGTGGGATCTTGACCATTCTCAAAATCAATTAACTAACCCATTCTACAAATATTTATCCAATTTTTCAAGTCGCTAGCTTCATTCTATCGAAAATTAGCGTTTATTTGAAGTTTCACTAGTAGGGGAGGTGGGGGTTCCTTGAGTCGGATTTTGCCCAGAATTTCCATCAACCAATTAGATCCCCCTACAAACATTTAAACAAAATTTCAAGTCTCTAGCTTCATTCTATCGAAAGATATCGCTTATTTGAAGTTTCTTTTGTAGGGGAAGTAGGGGTTTCGATGGTCGGATTTTACGTATTTTCAATATTAGTCGACTGGATCATACTACAAACATTTGACCAAAATTTCAAGTCGCTGGCTTTATTTTGTCGTAAGTTATCGCTTATTTTAAGTTTCATTTCTAGGGGAGGTAGGGGTTCCTTAGGTCGGATCTTACCCATCTTTAATGCCAACTAACTCAATCTCACTATCAACATTTTACCAAAATTTCAAGTTGCTGGCTTCATTCTATCAAAAGTTATCGCTTATTTGAAGTTTCATTTGTAGGGGAGGTGAGTGTTCCTTGAGTCGGATCTTGCCCATTTTCAATACCAGGTCTTATTAGCAACATTCCACCAAATTTTCAACTTGCTAGTATCATTTTTCCGAAAGTTATCGTAATTAAAGAATATTTAATTTTTGGAAATTTGTAGGGGAGGTAGGCGTTCCTTTGATCTGATTATGCCCAACTTACACCAACTTTTTTTATACCCTAGACTTATAGTATAGGGTATATTGTTTTTGTCACGACGGAAATATGTAACACCTTAAAGGAGGCTCCGGAGGTATAGCAATGTATATATATAAATGATCAGGGTCACCTCCTGATTCGATTTAGCCATGTCTGTATGTCTGTCTGTCTGTCTGTCTGTCTGTCTGTCCGTCTGTCTGTCTGTCTGTCTGTCTGTCTGTCTGTCCGTCTGTCTGTCCGTTCGCACGATAACTTTCGATAAAATGAAGCTAGAGCCTTGAAATTTTGGTCAAATGTTGGAAGTGTGATCTAGTTGGATGGTATTGAAAATGGGCATGATCAGGCCAAGAGAACGCCTACGTCCCCTACATATGTAAAATACATAAATGTATCTATAACTCCCGATTAAAGAAACATGAAAAGCTCTAGCTTTGGTGGATTACTCATGAGGGTAATCTCATACTCTCCTGGGAAAATAAAACTTATAAGTTGAAAACTAACGGTAATTTTCTTACAAAGAGCCCCGTACTACCCTCCTTTTCAGGTTTTTTGTCTATAACTCCTGAACCAATTGACGTAGATACCTGATTTTTGGCGTGTAACCTTGAAGTGAGAAGCTGCTTAAGATTATGTAAGTTGGGCATAATCAGATCAAAGGAACGCCTACCTCCCCTACAAATTTCCAAAAATTAAATATTCTTTAATTACGATAACTTTCGGAAAAATGATACTAGCAAGTTGAAAATTTGGTGGAATGTTGCTAATAAGACCTACTTTGGTGGTATTGAAAATGGGCAAGATCCGACTCAAGGAACATCCACCTCCCCGACAAATGAAACTTCAAATAAGCGATAACTTTTGATAGAATGAAGCCAGCAACTTGAAATTTTGGTAAAATGTTGAAAGTGAGATTGAGTTAGTTGGCATTAAAGATGGGTAAGATCCGACCTAAGGAACCCCTACCTCCCCTAGAAATGAAACTTAAAATAAGCGATAACTTACGACAAAAACATAAAAGAACTACGATTGGGGTAAACCCCAATCATGCAATACTCTAGATGAATTTGAACCTGGTTAAAGCCAATAAATAATTTTGGTTGCAATCTCGGATGCATCGTTAAGACGTAAGACGTAAGACGTAAGTCGTTAAGACGTATTTCATGAAATAGTGCAGTTTGTATGGGAGGGGGTAGAAGGAGGGTGAGGATTACAATAAATTTTATAATGTAGGTTCAATTATCATAAAAGTGATATATTCAAAATTTCAAAGCAATATGTTTTATAGTTTCTGAGAAAATCTGATTATTGTAAATTATCAAAAATGTGTCATTTTGTATGGGAGGGGGTAGACGGAGTAAGGGTAATCGATTACTTTTTTTGAATCTAACTGATATTGTTAATTAAGTGTTAAGTTCAAAATTTCAGCCCGATAAATTGTATAGGTAATGAGTAAATTGGCTTAACGTATTTCATGAAATAGTGCAGTTTGTATTGGAGGGGGTAGAAGGAGGGTGAAGATTACAATAAATTTTATAATGTAGGTTACAATTATCATAAAAGTGATATATTCAAAATTTCAAAGCAAGATGTTTTATAGTTTCTGAGAAAATCTGATTATTGTAAATTATCAAAAATGTGTCATTTTGTATGGGAGGGGGTAGACGGAGTAAGGGTAATCGATTACTTTTTTTGAATCTAACTGATATTGTTAATTAAGTGTTAAGTACAAAATTTCAGCCCGATAAATTGTATACGTACTGAGTAAATTGGCTTAACGTATTTCATGAAATAGTGCAGTTTGTATGGGAGGGGGTAGAAGGAGGGTGAGGATTACAATAAGTTTTATAACATAGGTTACAATTATCATAAAAGTGAAATATTAAAAATTTCAAAGCAATATGTTTTATAGTTTCTGAGAAAATCTGATTATTGTAAATTTTCAAAAATGTGTCATTTTGTATGGGAGGGGGTAGAAGGGGTGGAGCGATTTAGCCCGTTCACGAACTTAGCCTTCATTTTTTGTCAAAAATAACGTGTGCAAAATTTGAACTTCATAGCTCAACGCGTTCTCGAGCTAGAGAGGTCACGGACGGACGGACGGACAGACGGACATCCGGTTTTGAGATATTCGAGTGATAATATGAACTTCTGTATCATTCATTTTTTTCTGCGAGCCTTATTTCTTAGCGTTACAAACTTTGTGGCAAACTTATAATACTCTCAGATTTCATCTAGAGTATAATAAAGCTAGCGACTTGAAATTTTGGTCAAATGTTTGTAGTATGATCCAGTCGACTAATATTGAAAATGCGTAAAATCCGACTATCGAAACCCCTACTTCCCCTACAAAAGAAACTTCAAATAAGCGATAACTTTCGATAGAATGAAGCTAGAGACTTGAAATTTTGTTTAAATGTTTGTAGGGGGATCTAATTGGTTGATGGAAATTCTGGGCAAGATCCGACTCAAGGAACCCCCACCTCCCCTACTAGTGAAACTTCAAATAAGCGCTTCGATAGAATGAAGCTAGCGACTTGAAAAATTGGATAAATATTTGTAGAATGGGTTAGTTAATTGATTTTGAGAATGGTCAAGATCCCACTGAATGAGTGCCAACCTCCCCTATGAACTGGCCACATAAGAGACCCACTTTTAATGCATATGGTCGTTGCCAATTGGGACTTTTGGTATCACCACTAGGTCTGTACAAGTCTAGGGTATATACGCTTCGGACTCCGGACCGAAGCGAAGCTTCGGCCTGGTTTTGATACATAATTAATTTGTTCTCCGCTTGCTCAACACCACGACGATAAGGCTAAACTTCAGCTAAATTAAAAGTAACTTCACTTTCAGTCGGGTACCTCCTTTACATAGTTTCGGCGGTTCAAAATTTCTAAGCAGAAATACAGGGACCCCGCCTAGGTGCGCTTAGGGAATTTAAAAACCGGATAATGGGTAGCACCTTCTTGATCCATTACTCGGTTGATTGAGCTGTATTCAACACATTCCCCAGGAATGCATTTTAATATTTCTGCGTTTATCGCAGATGCCTGGTCGTTTTTTATATACACAACATCAATTATTTAGGAGAATAACCTTCCCTTCTTCGTCCGGATACGTACCGTCACCAATTTTCAGTAATAAATCTGAAAACTCTTGGGCATTTTGATTACTCCCAATTCGCGCCCGCATATTGGTTGACAAATGCATGGATATGACAATGCGCCATAGATGTGAGCTTTTTAGACATGCCTTAATTTCATCAGCCCTCATCCCTCCGGGTTTTACTGGTAAAGTTTGCCTAAAGTCGCCACAGAGAAGTATTATAATACTGCCCATAGGCCGGTCGTTTTGTTTGATGTCATATTATTGATTCAACCACTTTCCGATACGCCTTAGTGCACTCCTCCCATATTATTAAGAAACAATCGCGCAAAACCCTGGCTTTGTTACTGTTTATTGGCTGTGGTTTTTCTGCTATACCAGTGCAAACATTCATACAAAATTGCACTGGATAAGTTCTAGTGTAAGTTGAGTGAAGAAATTTTGATTCAAAAAGCAATTATAATATTGCCACATTTGCAAAAAAAAAAAACACAGTCAATAGAATAATTTCATAGAAACGAACTTTTGCTCGTAGCAACTACAGTGAATTCAAAGCAACAATCTTTCGCTCGTGGCAATTAGAACAATTTCATTTTTTTTTACTCAGTGACCTTCTTTGGTTCATGCACAACAACTTTGCTAAAGATCATCACATGATCAAATGCATAGTTTACGATTATATAAAGGACATACAAACAAACATTCATTTTTATATATAGAGATTGTGCTCAACGTTTCGCCGTTTCGGCATCTTCAGGAGCAACTACAAAAATTTTAATTTGATTTATTACTCAACTACAATAAATTGATTTTAAATTATTATTTTAAATCTAATGGTAGTTGAAGTTACCTCCTTTGTCAGTGTAACAAGCACTGTTTCTCTATGTTTGTTTGTCAATTGTCATTTTTATACAGGTTGTGTGAATATGAATTACAGTTTTTATTGGTGTTTATTTTATTTGAGTAGATAGCTATGTATGTGTGTTATTGAGTAATGTATTTATTATATTATTGTATTGGTTAAATTTGAAGTCTATTTCACTTCTTGAGTTTAGTGAGTTCTTGTAATCATGATTAATATAAAGTGCTTCTTTTATTCTTAATGTAGTGCCAAGCACTGGTAACACTAGTATTAGTTCATTACTGTAAATGTTGAGAGAGAATAAAATAGTCAGTTCCTGACGAACCTGAAAACCAACCAGACGTGCTTTCTTTTATTTCACCAACAATTTTGTTTCCCTTCCGTAGAGTTCATTACAGCTTCAGAAGTGGGATATTACCGTGCGTGCATAAAAATGAACGTAATTAAAATAAAAAGTTTATCCGTAAACGCGCTTCGTAAGTTGCTGAGAGACCGCGGCTTGTCAGATTCGGGCAACAAAGCGCAGCTAGTGTCTCGGTTAAAAATGGCCGTGAATAGTGACAATGTTGAACTCGACGATACGGAAGAAATTGACGTCGAAAAATTAACTGGTGATGTGAAAAATTTGCAAGGAATCGTATTAACGCTTGCAGACGCTATTAAAACCATGAGTGCGCAAATGTCCGCCATTGTTTCAAATCGAGCAAACGATACGGATCCACCGATGATTTCCGATACAAACGCAATTGCTCATGGACACGAATACGAACACGGCTCACGCATACATGCCGAAGTAAACGAGATAACGATATTGGCAAACGAAATGAGAAGCCAAAACGCTAACAGGAATACAACGAACGAGCGGGAATGCTCTATCCAACGACAGCAGCATATAAAACTGCAAACGGAGACGCAACGATCTACAACGAACTAACGCCAAAACAAATACAGTCCTAACGTCTTGGGCTTTGATAACGCAACGACACACGTACACACGAATGCGATCGGCTCTAGTTGTAACGCAGTTCGAGGAACAAACCCTCATACCAACGTACATCAAGAACCATGGCGAAATACGGCCAATTTCAATGACAATACAACGGAATGTGGAGCGAAATATCCACAGCAATGCCAATGTGCTGATGTGCATTGCAAAAATATCAACATGTCGCCGAACATGGAGCAACCAACGAGCGGTCCAGCTGCGGTAATGTCTTCGCGTCCCTACTTTGCCGTCAGGGACATCGTCGAAGTATTGCCTGACTTTAATCCATCACTGACGACCTCTCCAACACCATCTCAATTTGTCAAATGTGTTGAGAACTTGTGGAAAATAAATGAATGGGACGAGAGAGCGCTAATGTGTGCGATTATGTCAAAAATGAAGGGGAACGCATGAATCTGGGCTGATGGTGTTCAGATAACCGAGGCGAAGTTCAGCAAGTTTGCTGAAAAATTAATGACCGACTTTCCAGTCACGACAAGTAGTGCTGATATCCATTTGTAAATGATAGCAGCACAACGACACCATCCAACTGAAAGCGTGGAGGAATTTCTATACCGAATTATGGCTATCGGTCGGCGAGGTACTTATTATTAAATATTTCAGACGCGGAGTGCGACACATCGGGCTGCAGAATTCAATTGCCAGCATTCGTTTTTCGACGATCGCAGAATTGGACTGGAGTAATATTTTAGGCGTACACCCATGAGACGGCAAATCCGCCGGGTTCATAACGCCAGGAACATGACGCCATGCTGCTACAGGAGTGAGACCACGAATCTCCTCCACACGATTACCGACAAATACAGCCCAGGGTTCACATCTCTGAATTCAAGCAATCACCGTTGACGAATCGCTCCAGAAACAACATTCTGCCTGACATGACAAGTCCTTATCGATCTGCGAGTACAACCTCGACCCTATCGTAGCTGCCAAAAGCTCTAACCGGGGTGTAGTCAGAGTCGACTTGTTCTTCTTCTTTACAGGTGCAATTCTGGACTTAGCTGCAATCAACCTTATGGTGACATCTCCTCCTCGGACGATTCTCAGGAACACAACCGCTGCGTAAGCATCTCCGCTCGCATCACAAAACATATGCAAGCTTAGCCGCGTCTCTCCACTGCGGTCCAGGTTCAACCATCTAGGCACTTCAATACATGGCAATAGAGCTAACTCTCTACTCCATTTTCGAAAGGCTTTTCCTATCTCCTCGCCGACAGGTTCGTCCCACTTAAGCCCCAACTCCCAAGCGCTTCGCAGGAGTAGCTTAGGACACACGGACACAGGACAGGTAAATCCTACAGGATCAAATACTCGTTGAGCCGCTGATAGTATAGTCCTTTTAGTAACTACACCTTCCTCCGAGCCAGTGATACCAAGAATATTATCACGATTTAAAGATAGCGTGCCTCGATACGTATTCCATGTAAGACCAAGCACTGCAACATCGCATCCATCTGCTTCATCCACTACAGTCGACTCCCACCCTCGAAGATCAAACGCCGCTTCCTCCAATACAGCAATAGCTTCTTTCTTGAACTGAAGAACAGAACTGTCGTCTTCCAAGCTGGTCACTACGTTGTCCACATAAAAGCTATTCCGTAACTTTGAAAGTGTTTCCTCCGAATACTTGCTGAAGCTCGCGCGCTGACTCAACTTATCCAAATGAAAGTCAATAACTGCCCCGAGGATAAATGGACTGCTATTCACCCCAAATACTACTCTTCTATGTCGGAATACTTTCTCCTTCCCTGACTCGTCAAGAAACAGGAACCGCAGAAAATCACAATCGGACTCGTGAACCGCTATCTGCAAAAACGCTCGACGAATATCAGCGATCACGCCTTTCCGGGAGTGCCGGAACCGAGTCAACATGGATGGAATTAGCTCCACATAATTCATGCCCGTCTCCAAACAATCGTTTAGCGCTGGTTTGTTCGCCTCTCGAGCCGATGCGTCGAACAGTGGTCGTATCTTCGTAGTCGCACTACCTTCCTTGATTACAGGCCTATGCGGAAGATAATGCCCTGATGCACCATTTATCTCCGCCTTTACCTCCTCGATGATGCCTTCTTGTTCCCACTGTCGGAACACCTCATCATACGCCTTCCAGAGCCCGTAGCTTCCTATTCACGCTGCTCAATCTCTTCTTGGCGATGGTATAATTACTGGGCAAAGCTGGGTGATCATCTATCCAAGGTAGTCTCACAACGTACCTACCAGTCTCTTCGATGGTTACAGACTTCTTGAAAAACTAAAAAAGTCTCCAGGGCTCGCTGATCTCTCGACTTCTTTTCACGTGGCTCAGCTATTCCGATGACATCTAACTCCCATAATTTCTCAATAGGCATGTCCATCGCTAGAAGTGAGCTGACTGCCATAGTCGATCTCCTGTGCACGTTGTCACATCGCACCTTTCCCATCAGAGTCGAACCAAGCAAAGTCTCGATGGCTACTAATCCATAATTCAAGGAGCATTTTCTTCCGGTGTACAATTGGCCAACAATATCGGCTCCTAGAAGAATTTCTATCCTTCCCTCGTTCCAAAAGCCGTTACACTGAATGCCCAGATCTCGAAGCTCTTCCGTCCACGGTCCATTAATGACAGACGGAATCTCGTTGCAAATGGTTGGTTGATCGAGTGCCTCCACTTTAAACGCAAAATCGTCGCTACACAGTTGTACTTTATAAACATTGTGTCGTCGCTCTGCCGAACTTACACCACCAAACAGACAATGGATGATATTTTCCTCGCGGATCTTTTCACAGCCTAGTGATTCCGCTGTCGATGTCAATATGTACGAGCGCTGCGATCCCGTATCCAACAAAACTCGCACCATCCTCGTTGAATGACGTCCCTTAACGTTGACAGCCAACGTCTGCAAAAAGACAGGAGTGCCCGAGTAGTTAGCAAGCACTTGGTTACTTGCCGTGTTCTGATCACACTTTTCTCCCGTACATGTCTCGACTTTCGATGTATCCTTTGCTCTCTGCGGACAGAGTACTGTGGCGTGCGGCTGTGAACAATGCTGACACCTGACTCGAACTCGACAATCCTGTGCTCTGTGGCCAGTCTGACAGCAACGAAAACATGCATTCTTCCGTATCAAATGCTTCTTAACTTGCCAAAATCTCATGTTACTAGTTCTGTGACACGCAGCGCTCGAATGTGCTTTCCCACAAAACACACAACCCGGCTCTTCACTGTTTACCAAAGCAGCGGCTGTGCTTGTATCGGACGGACGTGACCTAGAAGTTTTAACACCTTCTTCTTTATCACTAATAATTGGACTGGTCGCCAACAATAAACGCTGCTCATTCTCCACTTCCCTTTTCAAAAACTGCATTAAGTGGCACAAGCGTTTCTCCATGGGATTCTCCGATTCGGAACTGTCACCCCAGGATATTTCTGGTGACCGCTGCCATATCCGCAACAATTCACGCGGAACACAAAACTCTACTAAAGGAAACAGTATTGCCGCACATTTGTCAGCCGTGACTCCAAGTGTATCCAGCGCTCTCATATGTGCTTCCAATCTGTCATATAGTGTGGCCAGTTCGTTTTTGCCACCGATTCGATTTTTCAGGACCAGCGCTAATAGATCTCTGGTGTAGACCTCTATCAGCAAATCCTCTCGGCCATATCTGGATTTCAAGGCCTGAACTACATCGCTGTAATTTTCCCTTACTGCTGGAAAGCTCTCCACTAGCCGCCGAGCCCGACTTTCAGGAACCGTTGCCTGCAACAAATACTGGAGTTTGTCGCTCTCATCAATTTCAGGATCCTCATCAATTTTCCTAAATTGATTCCAAAATGGCAACCAACTCTTGACTTCGCCTTCAAATTTCATCAATTCAATGACAGGCAGTTTGAATTTCCTCTTAAAGGACACCGCGCTCGATGCTACGCTGGCTCTGTCGCTCTGTGAGGACGCCTTTACGCTGGCCGTCAGTTCTGCAGCCCCTTGTAACTTTTGTACTGCTAATTTTACAGCCACGTACCTTTTCTCGTAGACGAGATAGCCTTCCAACTCCTGTTCCAGGTCCTGTGCGCTGCTGCCCTCCAAAAGGGTATCGAACACCTGCTGATCTGCCAAACGCAAACACTTGTATTTTCCCGTCGCTACTTCCTGGGCCATTAACACCACATCCAAATTAATGGGTTCCGCCCGAAGAGCCTCCTCCGTTTCACGCACACATTTCGTGAACACTCCTCTTAGAGCGCCACGCCGTTTTTTGCACTCCATCGCCATTGTATTGGAACCATCCAGGTCCTGTCACGGTCGCCACTATGTTGGGGCCCACAATAGTCTAACCTAAACTCCGTTACCCGTAAGATGGACGGAATAGTTCCCGATGATATACGCAATAAAAAAAAACACCTCGTTCTCATGAAACGCAATATACCAAGCGAGTCTTTATTCAACAAGACATATGACAGAAACAACCAACTTCAGGAAAGTCACAATTGTCAATTAGCAATAGGCGGGAGAATTCAAATTCAATTACGTTAGTCTCAACATTATGTTTACACAGATTACTTAATCTAATATAACGTCTACATTATGGCCAGATTACTTCACACTCTGGGTGTGGTGAATTTAAAATTGTATGTATTTGACAGTTTCAGATTATATCATCTGGCACAGAAGAAGGTATCTGGTTGTAGTTTCAACGTAATATTAGCCAGATGTTTTAATTTGAAACTGTCAAATACATACAATTTTAAACTCACCACATCCAAATTACGAACACTCAATGAATACGTTTAGACCGTGCGAACTACTTGGAGGATTAATTTATACGAAGAAACTCACCGCGGTCTAAACTCACCAGATTAGTTAGTGCTACCACTAACTTTAACTCCATTTGCCATGCGGTACTGAACTCACTACAGCTGTCATCGCTTGTAACATTTGCGTTTTCTGCTGTGAACTTGAATCCGAACGTCTGGCTCAAAGTTAACAATTCGCCTGGATTATGAGCAATCCCGAAATGGCCGAAAAGACAATAAAACCACAGCTGACATCGGTAATACTTGGTGCACCCGTCAGTCTAAACACACCAAGAACTTGTACTTACTCGAATACACCACAGTAAGTACCACAATTTTAACCACGGTCTAAACGTAGTCAATGCTTAATTTCGTTTAAAACGAAGGTGAGTATGTACATGGCTATTTTCGCTTTCCTTCGCATACCTTATTTCGGTTTGAAATTGTGCATAGCCAGAAAAAAAAATGTTGGATGCAGATATGCTAGCACGAAACGGCTGCAGGTACATGTACAAAGAGTGAAACGGGCAACCTAGGGCTACATGTGGGGGTTCGCAACGCCCTAGGAGGGGAGCTAGCCCAGCTCGTTCCAAACCGAAATTATCCATGCACACTTGTGCGATACTTCGGGTTGTGAATTAACAGTCGCTTGTGTGGGCTTCGCTCGCTACGCTCGCTCCGCGCTTAAGGGATCACAACCCTCAGTATCGCACAAACATGAACGCTCGCTTTGGGCACTGCATGGCTATTTCCGTTTATATCGCATGCGTTATTTCGATTTGGAACCGATATTATCCATGCATAGCTTATTTCGTTTATTTTCCGATGATTACTTTCCAAACGAAAGTATCTATATGGATTATTTCGTATGCCTTATTTCGCTATGGCTTATTTCGGTGCCCCCATAAATATGCAGTTTCACTATTAGGCGAAATCGGAGATTGGGTCTCATGAAGTTGCGCACGAGGAACTCACAGCGAGCCGCCGGATATGTCAAACCTGCTGATTTCGAAATACTCGTCCGATCGGGCTGGCTCGAACTACAAGGCAATTTTGGGTCGCTGATTCCGAATCTGAAGTCAAAAAAGAAAACTTTTTTTTGGGTCGCCCACCTCACAATGACCACCTGTTTTCATGGAGAAATACTCGTCCGATCCTGCTGGCTCGAACTACAAAGTAATTTTGGGTCGCTGATTCCAAATCTGATGTCAAAAAAAAAAAGGTGGAGGAATTGTGTTTCTTCGCGGGCTGCTTACCTCCATAGCTCGAATTCATAACACGCACATCTAACTCGTAGTAGCCACTACAATTCGAATTTTCGCAAAACAAATTCCTAAAATGCTGCTATTCTGGAAATTTCTTTTGCGAAAGAATCGAGTAATAGCGGCTTTGAATTTTGAACTTCGAATTATGGAGGCGATGAATTGAATTACATGAATGAATTCGAATTAAAGAGGGGAACATCGCGACAAGAAAATTTGAATTATAGAGGTTAATTTCTTCGACTGATAAAGGGTTTCGCCTTCAAGCGGAAGGAAATCGATTTTCTTTTTACTTATAGAAGTTCTAAAGTTATTGGGGTCCGACTGTATATTAGTGTCACCATACACTGTTGAACTCGAAAACGAACCTAGTACAAGTGGACCGGTTTTCTTCACACCTATGTGAAGTGTATGTGTGTGTCAGAGGACATTTGTACCAGGTTCGTGCTCGAGTTCGAGTTCGACAGTGTATCGTGACACTAAGATATGAATAATGAAATTTCCATCTTTTTATAGTATTTTTCTATTATTATGTGGAGATAATATGTTTTTATGAAAGTGTAATCTAAGGACGCGGGAGCGTCCCGCCCCGCCAAAAAAAAACAAAACCAGGCCGAAGCTTCGCTTCGGTCCGGAGTCCGAAGCGTATATACCCTAGACTTGTACAGACCTAGTGGTGATACCAAAAGTCCCAATTGGCAACGACCATATGCATTAAAAGTGGGTCTCTTATATGGCCAGTTCATAGGGGAGATTGGCACTCATTCAGTGGGATCTTGACCATTCTCAAAATCAATTAACTAACCCATTCTACAAATATTTATCCAATTTTTCAAGTCGCTAGCTTCATTCTATCGAAAATTAGCGTTTATTTGAAGTTTCACTAGTAGGGGAGGTGGGGGTTCCTTGAGTCGGATCTTGCCCAGAATTTCCATCAACCAATTAGATCCCCCTACAAACATTTAAACAAAATTTCAAGTCTCTAGCTTCATTCTATCGAAAGTTATCGCTTATTTGAAGTTTCTTTTGTAGGGGAAGTAGGGGTTTCGATGGTCGGATTTTACGTATTTTCAATATTAGTCGACTGGATCATACTACAAACATTTGACCAAAATTTCAAGTCGCTAGCTTTATTTTGTCGTAAGTTATCGCTTATTTTAAGTTTCATTTCTAGGGGAGGTAGGGGTTCCTTAGGTCGGATCTTACCCATCTTTAATGCCAACTAACTCAATCTCACTTTCAACATTTTACCAAAATTTCAAGTTACTGGCTTCATTCTATCAAAAGTTATCGCTTATTTGAAGTTTCATTTGTAGGGGAGGTGGGTGTTCCTTGAGTCGGATCTTGCCCATTTTCAATACCACCAAAGTAGGTCTTATTAGCAACATTCCACCAAATTTTCAACTTGCTAGTATCATTTTTCCGAAAGTTATCGTAATTAAAGAATATTTAATTTTTGGAAATTTGTAGGGGAGGTAGGCGTTCCTTTGATCTGATTATGCCCAACTTACATAATCTTAAGCAGCTTCTCACTTCAAGGTTACACGCCAAAAATCAGGTATCTACATCAATTGGTTCAGGAGTTATAGACAAAAAACCTGGAAAGTAGGGTAGTACGGGGCTCTTTGTAAGAAAATTACCGTTAGTTTTCAACTTATAAGTTTTATTTTCCCAGGAGAGTATGAGATTACCCTCATGAGTAATCCACCAAAGCTAGAGCTTTTCATGTTTCTTTAATCGGGAGTTATAGATACATTTATGTATTTTACATATGTAGGGGACGTAGGCGTTCTCTTGGCCTGATCATGCCCATTTTCAATACCATCCAACTAGATCACACTTCCAACATTTGACCAAAATTTCAAGGCTCTAGCTTCATTTTATCGAAAGTTATCGTGCGAAGGGACAGACAGACGGACAGACAGACAGACAGACAGACAGATAGACAGACATGGCTAAATCGAATCAGGAGGTGACCCTGATCATTTATATATATACATTGCTATACCTCCGGAGCCTCCTTTAAGGTGTTACATATTTCCGTCGTGACAAAAACAATATACCCTATACTAAAAGTCTAGGGTATAAAAATTGAAAAGCGACCAAGACTATGTTTACGCGACACAACAAGTACGGGTTTTCGGACCTCTGTAGCTCCGGCCCCGGATGCTTGTTCGAACTCAAATTTGGTATGGTCATTGTCCCTGGTCATCTTACGAAGTGCTGCAAATTTGATTCCGATACAAGGAAAAACACCCGAGATATGATAATTTGAAATTTCAAATTTTTCTTGTTCTCGTTGTTCTTTGCCCGGTCTACAGCCTCGTAGGGAGCGTATCGAGGTCTGCTTTCTTTTCTCACGAATTGACTGTGTCCCAAGAGTGTGCATAGGCTATCATTTGCTCTGATCCGTGCAGTAGATCAAAAGATACATCCAAAAAGATACAAAGTGTCTACACTGCATGCAGATACATCGGAACATGGATATGTCTATGACTACCGACTGCGTGGAACCTGTTGTGTTGAAGATATCGACGTAAGTTTTGTAAAGATCCCAGTATAGTTATACTGGATGAAATCATTCGAGAAAACACGTCCCACGCTTTCGGTAGGCATAAGACATATCCATGTACCCATGTATCTGGTGGCAGTGTGGATACTCGTCATAAATTCTGCTTTGCTTTGTCCTGTCCGCTTGGGCTCCTTTTTCTCGCGGGATCGTTTCGTTTTCGTTTGCATCGCGTGTGTGCAATATTCACCTCCTCTCGTGCACCCTGTTCCATCTACCCGTTCAGTACAGTTTGCAGACTGCAGCCTATCAACATTTCGCTGAGTACGTTTCTGCTAATCGCAATCACGCTTCCCACCATCTTTTCCCAATCGGACGTGTATTGTGTTTGTGTATCTATTTCAAAATCGCTCCCACACTATCCGTCTCATCCCGCCCCTTTAATCAACAGTCCGGATCCGGCACACACAATCCGTTTCTCAAGTAACGCGTGCCACTCTATGCGATTGTGTCCAGCAAACAGAAAGGGAAACTAACAAAAGTAAACAAAACATTCCAACACACGCACAAAGAGAATGCACAAGAAAAATTTTGTAATTTTTGCAGAAGGGGGGGGGGGGGGGGGGCATTTGATCTTCTGCAGACCTCTGAATGTACATCATGTCACGATGAGCTGCTTGGAACTATAACATCCTGCGACGAATATTTCTCTATTTCGGGGCTTGGGAGATTTTAACTCGCGCAGTACGAATCCGCCATTTTGTTTTATGATACGTTTATCGCATGTGTGGTGGAGGCCACATTGTGGGCCAGTCAGACCTCAAATCGCCGCCATTGCAAATGCACAACCATTTGGATAGAATGAACTTCATCCGCGATGGCTCTCGCTCTATCTTCGGGAGGCGGGAGCTATGTAATGTACACACTCTCAAATTGCGTCTGCGCATGTCCAAATGTTAGTCGAACTGACTACTTGCTACCTTTTCTGGGACCCTATTGATTCAGATATGTAGTACAACGTGCGCTATTTTATTTGTTTGGATTCCAGCCATTTTGAACATTTTGGAATTTTTGCGGAAGGGGGGCATTTGATCTTCTGCAGACCTCTGAATGTACATCATTACATATAACATCCTGCGACGAATATTTCTTTATTTCGGGACTTGAGAGATTCTAACTCGCCTAGTATAAATCCGCCATTTTGTTCTATGTGTTTATTGCACGTGGGGTGGGGGCCCACATTGTGGACCAGTCAGACCTCAAATCGCCGCCATTGCAAATGCACAAACACAGTCGCTGGATCACCCGATTTGGCTCGAATGAACTTCATCCGCTCATCTTCGGGGGGGGGGGGGGGGGGAACTATGTACACTCTCTCAAATTGCGTCTGCGCATGTCCAAATGTTAGTCGAACTGACTACTTGCTACCTTTTCTGGGACCCTAGTGATTCAGATAGTACAACACGGGCTATTTTATTAAATGATGAATGGGAATTGGCGGAAATTAAAGGTCATTGAAAGTCCGCCCGTTCACCCGTACACTATGTTATTTCTTGCCGTCCACAACGTCAACCTTTATCGCTATCAAATCAACATCCCAACATGTACACACAGGATCCCCGCAAGCGCGGCGCCCGCGCGGATCTACAAGCAACAGCCATGCACAATGACCACTTCACTCAAACGACATGCACAACCAGAAAAGAAAAATTTTCGATGGGCTTGTTTCCTCTTCTGACCCCCGAGTAGAAAAACAGACATTTCGTGTGACGGACAAATTTTTAGGATGACCCCCAGCTATAAGACATATCCATGTCAAAATGTGAAATTTTATAGTAGAGTTTCTCGCTTAAGTCTTTTTGATAATTTGAATGCGACACAGCAAATCACTCGCATAGATCGCATGCCGACGTGGAGAAACGCAAACACTTGATTATGTGAGTACGTGACGACGACGGATGCAAAAATCCGTGCGCTGGTCGGGTGAGGAGAACCATACGAGTTCATGGTTGCGGGCGTGGTTTGTGGCAAGTGCATGAATGAAAAGTGTGTCATGAAAAAATTGAAACTGAATGTTTATGGATGCATCTTAAGCTGTGTTTTGCTAGACAGCGGCTTGAATGGGCGATTTGCGACTGTGACTCGAGAGCAATTCATTCATTATTCAATGTCGGGGTTTTGTATGAAAATAGTACTAGTATGTTGGGCAGGTTGTCTATGCAATCAAGGATTTTTATATGTACGTGAGGAGAATGGATGGAAAGAGACGAATGTACTGTAGATGTAGAGTCCTTCGGTGGCAGCAAGGACATTCGAAAAAGGATATTTTTAGCAGTGAAGCGAAATGTGGGGGTCTCATATGAACCGGGATGAAGAGGCGGGTGTCCAGGAGTAGTGTATATGTCATTTCGAGTCATTCGGTGGTGAAAAGGACATTCACGAAAGTCAAGGGGGCAATATGGGTGTCATGCGAACCGGGGTAAAGAGGCGAGTGTCCAGGACTACTGTAGATGGCATTTCGGATCCTTCGGTGGCGACAAGGATATTCGAAAAAGGATACTTTTAGCAGTGAAGCGAAATACGGTCAGTATGGGTGTCATATGAATCGGGGTGGACACCCGAATATCCCGGAGTAGTGCGGATGGCATTTCGAGTCCTTTGGTGGCGAAAAGAACATTCATGAAAGTCAATTGAAATATGGGCAATATGGGTGTCATGCGAACCGGGGTGAAGAGGCGAATGTCCAGGAGTACTGTAGATGGCATTCCGGATCCTTCGGTGGCGACAAGGATATTCGAAAAGGATACTTTTGGCAGTGAAGCGAAATACGGTCAATATGGGTGTCATATGAATCGGGGTGGATACCCGAATATCCAGGAGTAGTGCAGATGGCATTTCGAGTCCTTCGGAGCGAAAAGGACATTCCTGGAAGTCATAAATACTACATGTAGTGATTGTAACGAGTACCAGTTGAGGTGCTGCCGGCCGTTTCCTTGGGTGAAATTCCATCACAAGTGAATCGGTCGAATTTATATTCGCTCTGTTTACTTGTGATGGAATTTCACACTGGGAACGATCGACGGAACGTCAACTGATACCGATTTCCACCCAGAGATGGCGCGCGCGACAGTGCGGAATTTTGCAAACGGAACACGCATGACATTGGCTGCGCCCGGAAGACGCAATCGATTCGGAGCGGTTGGACAGCTTATTGCGCTGACATATAAATCCACGATTAAAACATTCCACCGAATCGAACATATTTTTTGCAATTTGCTGAGAGTGCTTGCCAACGATCTCGCTATGTGGCAGACGCTAAAAAGGCAAAAGGCATGCTGTGCGAGCACACGACCGCTCCGCAACGGTTACGTCTTCGGAGCGGGGCCATGCAAGTGTTCCGGTTCCAGAATTCCGTTCTGCAGTGCGACTCGACGTCGGCCATTTCCAAAAGTGCCGCCGCCGTGGTCAGTCGACAGAGGAATTCTGGTGAGTAAAAAAAAAAAAAAAGAAAACACAAAGAAAAAGAACGAATAGTAACGTTCCCATACAGATTTTCCAAAAGTGCCGCCGCCGTGGTCAGTCGACAGAGGAATTCTGCATTTCCAAAAGTGCCGCCGCCGTGGTCAGTCGACAGAGGAATTCTGCATTTCCAAAAGTGCCGCCGCCGTGGTCAGTCGACAGAGGAATTCTGTGCCGCCGCCGTGGTCAGTCGACAGAGGAATTCTGTGCCGCCGCCGTGGTCAGTCGACAGAGGAATTCTGTGCCGCCGCCGTGGTCAGTCAACGGATGAAGTTCTGATTTTCCAAAGGTGCCGCCGCCTGGCCACAGCCCCCGTGCAGCCCAGCGAAGCACGCGCCTTCGAGCGCCCACACACCGCCCGCCTGGCCACGACCTCTTTACAGCGTGCAGCCCAGCGAAGCACGGCCCTCGCGCCTTCGAGCGCCCACACACCGCCCGCCTGGCCACGACCTCTTTACAGCGTGCAGCCCAGCGAAGCACGGCCCTCGCGCCTTCGAGCGCCCACACAACGCCCGCCCGGCCACGACCTCTTTACAGCGTGCAGCCCAGCGAAGCACGGCCCTCGCGCCTTCGAGCGCCCACACAACGCCCGCCCGGCCACGACATCTTGACAGCGTGCAGCCCAGCAAAGCACGGGCCCTCGCGCCCTCGAGCGACCACACAACGCCCACCTCATGCCGAATCTCCGGTGCAACAGTCCGGTCAAGGTAAAATAAAACAAAAAAAAGAAAATAATATCGTATTGAATTAGTATTAACAAAAAAAAAGAAAATAATATCGTATTGCATTAGTATTAACCGGGATGGGGAATATTCAAACAGACTAAAACAAAACAAAAATAATCTAATGTTAAAAGAAGCATTCGGGTGGTTTCTGATTATTCGTCACGAAATCTCTTTTCTGCAGTATCGGTACTGTGGAAAGTAAATAATAGCGAGAAAATCATGATAGTAATTTGAGAAAAAAAAAGAAAAAAAAAGGGAATATTCGACATAGAAATAAGAGATAAAGAGACACGTAGAACCAAACTCGTAATTGAAAGCGTTTTTTTTTGGGAAATATTGAGTAAGGCACCCGATTCACGCAGAAGAGAAAGAAAAATTTAGCGACCGTATTCATGTGTTCCTTGCCTACGTCCTCTCACCCTCCTCCCATTTTAAGGCATGAACACGCGTTCAAGTTGAGTAGTGCAAGTTACGTACAGTTGGTAGTAAATAACTTTTTTTTGGAAACCGACAAAGTACTATACGTGTGTAGACAAATGAAAAAGAACATTTTTTTTTTGCTTTTAAGTTGTGCTTATTAATTCGGGTTTGAGCGCTGTCCTTCTTTAATTTTTAATTTAATACATATTGTAGTTAATAATCAATCAGTCTCTAGGATAGCATAAATCAGATTTTTTTTTGTCATAGATCAATAGACAAAAGGGACGTATGATTAACTAAAGAATTGTTTGGGGTTTGTTTTTTTCAATTATGTTAGCCTGAAAATGAATATTAGTCATGAAAATTAGATTTAGGATCTTCTCGAAACGGAAGAGAAATATAACCAAAATTTGTATTGAATAAACATGGATAGAAGATAGAAAGAAAACGATTCTTTGCTTCCTGATCTTCTGAGGATTGCTTCCCTCCTTATTCGTCAAGGGGTGATCGCGCAATACAAATGCGCCGCGCGGTCTATGGTTGGGAGGGTTCGGCGTGGTGTCCCTCATTCATCTGGGATATCGTCTGAGCTCACCGGCAGGGAGGATTAGCCTCGAGGGGCGGGTATATATTTTTTTTTGTCCTCTTCCCGACCAGGTATTGTAGGGCATCGCGTGTCTTCCTCTTTTTTTTTGTAACTTGCGGAGCAGGAGCGGTTTTTCTTTTGAGACCCCGCCCACATCTCACGGTAGCTGAGCTGGCCCGTGACGCGCGAACTTCGCCGTCTCCTGAGGAGGAATTAGGTACTGCGTACTCTGGCCGGTCTGAACGACCAAGCCACCTCGGCCTCCAACCCTTCGGGGAAAGTAATTTGTTACAAATGGCGCCCAACGTGGGGCCAAATAAGTTACCGTTAGGGTCGATTTAGGTCGCCCTAGGACCTCAGTTCACCTTGAGGTCCCGTGTTCGGTCCCACTGCTGGAGTTTGGCAACTTTTGAGGTTTCATCCTCACTTTGGTGCTGCACGCACACAGGGACTTTCAAACTCCGGCTATATTTTTTCTTAGCTCGTTTTTTTTCCTCTTCAATCCTTATCCCATCCTTGTAGAGTACCTATCCATGTACAGTAGAATTTCCTATCCCCACCTATCCCGCAACCGGCAGTGTCTACGTTGTGTAGTTTTTTTTTTATGCTTTTGCATAGTGAGCAACCCATTCGGCACGGAGTACTTTCGGAATTACTTGTACTGGGAGTTTACTTCCGATACATATCCAGGCTCTCCGGATGGCGTTCTCACCTTCTTGTGTAGGCACTGTCCGCCCAAGTAACTTTTTTCTTAAACAAGGCAGACTTTGCAACTTTTCATTGTTCGCCATGTCTGGCTTTGATGTTGAAGAAGATGGGAGAATTACGTTTACAGGAGTTTACTCTTGTAAAACGTCTCCACCCTTCCGATAACTGAGAACCAGGCATGAAGTGCAACGACGGGTGACAATTTCTAGCTCTTTTCGCCCCCTTAGTTTGGTTTTTTTTTTCTCTCACCCCTAAGAGGATGCTTCTTTCTGCCGGTATAGCTCAGTAATCGTGCCACGAAGGAGGGAGGAGTTCGAAGGGATTCAGGAAGCAAAGAACTACCTAAAAGCTCATAGATTATCGTATAATTTGTTTTTTTTTTGTATTATAATTAATTTTTTTTGAATAATTAGTATTTTTTTCGCACTATCGTATATTGCAAGTTTTCGAAGCTATTCGTTTTTAACACAATGCCGCTTAACCACACTCCGCCGCCGTTTGGGCAGGCTAATGGAGCACTACCTCAATCAAGCCACATCATGACCCGTGCACGGTCGCAAGCTGCATTAAACCCCAACTCATTAGAGTTCCCAGCACCAAGGGCAGATTATGGGGCAACGCAGAGCGAGACCATGGAGGGTCGGCACTCCAATACAGGATGGGGTCAGTCACACCAACAACAGCCACCCCAGCTGCTGATGCCCTCTCCACACCACTTACAGGCTGTGACGACTGGGGGTCGCCACTCCACCACAGGATGGGACCCATCACATCAACAACCTCCGCCGCCACACTTAGAACAAGGAACTTTTGGAAGGACAACACCAGGTCAAACCGCCAGCTCACTGGCGCCACTTGACATGACACCACTCCCACAGGGATTTGAAGCTTCCATACAAAAGTTGGTTGAAGAAGAATGCGCAAAACGCCTCTCGGCACTCTTTCTGCGGGACGACCACGAGGTGTCGATTCCGCGAGCTGTTCCTGCGGAGCCCCGGACTCAGACGCCACGTAGGCAGTCACACACGCCTCCAGGTCAAGTCCTTAGGACCATCGTAGACTGGGGAATAAAATTTAAAGGGACGGCCGTTGACGAATTTATTCGTCAAGTCGAATTGTTCACAGACCGTACCCTCGGAGGCAATTTTGAGAGTGTATGCTTATTCGCCCACCTTCTGTTTGATGGTCCAGCAGCTGCCTGGTTCCGGCGCTTCACGTCCAGCTCGTCGAACCGATACACCTGGGAGTCCCTGCGATGCGCTCTTCGAGAACACTTCGGGGACCGTTACAGCGATGAATATCTAGTAGGAGAGATACATCGCCGAATTCAAAGGTCCGGCCAACTTTTTGATGATTTCTTGGAGGAAGTTCAAGAAATCAATGACCGTATGCGCGATAAGCTATCTGACCGGGAATTGATGAGGATTGTGCGGTGGAATGTCCGTGAGGACATAGGAAATCACCTAATAGTCACCGATTTCACATCCTTAGGAGATCTGCGACATTATGTCCGTAGGATTGAGAATTACAAGGAGCGAATGGCATCACGACGTCCTTTGCAGAATCCTCGTCAATTCTCGCGTTCGAACATAGCAGAATTGGAGGCTAATGATCCTTCATCTCATTCGCCATTTGAGACAGAGGCCGAGATAGCCGAACTGAGTCCCCATTCAATCTGTTGGAACTGCCGCAAGCCAGGGCATTCTTACGCGGACTGTTTTGATACGGTCCGCAGATTGTTCTGCTATGGATGCGGAACTCCTGGCACAATTAAGCCACAGTGTGAGCGATGTGCGCTGCCAAAAAACTCCCAGCGCCGGAGACCTCCTTACCAGGCGAGGTCAACCAAGGAGGTTCAAACGGATATGACCTCTCCCGAGATGCCGCACTAAATCGTGCTAAACACGCCAGGAATTCGCATCCAGAGCAGAGCACCCTCGGGCCTCTCTCACAGTCCGTGTCAGAATCTCCTGGTTCGCGGTCATTAAAGGACTATTTCCCACCAGACTTACCTCATACATCTAATTTAACTAGGCCCGTGAATGTGGAGGTTGCAACGCAGACCAGTCTTCTTTCCGAGTCTGTCCACTGCAATTCCCCTGGCTCTTCGATCACGCAAGCACCTTCAGTCACGATTTTGAAGCCTTGTCCTTCCACCGCTTCTGCACCATTGTCAAATCTAGCGGTACCAACTCCGAAGCCTACTCATTACAGTTTTCGGCCACTCCACGAGCGACAAAAGGACTACTTGGCAATACGACAAAAGATATTCGAGGCGAACGAACTCCAACTGCGTCGCCCAAAACGTTCCACCTTGCGATTGCGCAAGTTCTGGAAAAAAGTCCTCGCGAACAGACGTCGTTATTGCGAAGTAGTCCTGTCAGACTGTCCTCCGAACGATCTTCGGCCATTCGCGCAGGTTACGCTCTTCGACCACACGGTAAGCGGCCTGATAGACACTGGGGCTTCGTGCAGTGTAATCGCTTCCAACTTTGCTGAGACCTTTTTGCGGGAAAGCCGATATCCATGGGAGAGATTCCGGTTCGGGGTGACTACCGCTGATGGTACCTGCCATACAGCCATCGGGAAAGTGTCTGCTAGAGTCATATTTAGGGGGAACACACGCACCATCGAATTCTTAATCATCCCCAGCCTCAGCCAGAATCTCTACTTGGGTATCGACTTTGTTCGCAGCTTTGGTCTTGCTTCAGACTTGTTCGAACCTACTCTCCACGCAGCAGAACTATCGTTAACCGAACCTGCGAAAGCGGTCAACCAACACCAGTTGACAGCGACCCAACAAGCGAAACTCAATACAGCCATTTCGTTGTTCCCGTCTTTCTCTGTAGAGGGCTTAGGGCGTACAACGCTCATCTCACACGCCATCGACGTCGGTACCAACAAGCCGATAAAGCAGAGACACTTTCCTGTCTCTCCCGCCGTCGAGAAGCTCCTCTACAAAGAAATAGATAGAATGCTCGAACTGGGTGTCATTGAGGAGTCGCAGAGCTCGTGGTCATCACCAGTCACCCTGGTGGTCAAACCAAACAAGGTTCGTATGTGCCTGGATGCACGTAAGGTCAACGAGGTGACCTTGAAGGATGCTTATCCTTTGCCGCTCATCGATGGGATTTTGAGCCGCCTCCCCAAGGCTGAGTTCATCACGAGCTTAGACTTGAAGGATGCGTTCTGGCAAATTCCTCTCGATGAAGCGTCAAAGGATAAGACAGCCTTCACCGTCCCTGGCAGGCCGTTGTATCAGTTTGTGACCATGCCTTTTGGTCTGTGCAATGCACCACAAACGATGCAACGCCTGATGGACCGCGTAATTCCGGCGCACTTACGTGATCGGGTGTTTGTATACCTGGATGACTTGTTGCTGGTCACGAGCTCTTTCGAAGAGCACTTGTTGTTGCTTCATGAGGTCGCTCTATGCATTCGTAAGGCAGGGCTGACAATTAACATCGAGAAGAGTAAGTTTATGATGACACAAGTTCATTATTTGGGGCACATAATCGGTCATGGCACCATCATGACCGATCCCAGCAAGGTTGAAGCGATTGTTGATTTCCCGCGTCCATCAACTGCGAAACAACTCCGCCGCTTTTTGGGGATGTGTGGGTGGTACCATAGATTTGTACCCAACTACGCTTCCGTTTCCACCCCGCTGACAGACATGCTACGGAAAGGCCGTGGTTTCGTCTGGACTGAGGAAGGCCTCTTGGCATTTCAGGCATTGAAGGATTGCCTTACCCGGGCCCCTGTGTTGCACAGCCCCAACTTCTCGCGACCGTTTGCCATCCAATGTGACGCAAGTCAACATGGCATCGGCGCAGTGCTAACACAGACAACCGATACCGGTGCCGAAGTGCCCATTGCCTACATGTCCAAGAAGCTGAATTCAGCCCAGCGAAACTATACGGTGACCGAGCAGGAATGCCTAGCGGCGGTGACAGCGGTTAAGAAGTTTAGAGCCTACGTGGAAGGGCAAGAATTTACCATCATTACGGACCATGCCTCCCTTAAGTGGCTGATGAGCCAGTCGGACTTGCATGGACGATTGGCTCGATGGGCCTTAAAACTGCAGGGCTTCCGATTTCACATCCTTCATCGGAAGGGCAGCCAGCATGTGGTACCAGACACTCTATCTCGGGTCTACTGTGTAGAATCCCTGTCGGTACAAGATCCCTTTGGGAGTTCAGTCGAGATCGATCTGAATTCTCCATACTTCCGCGCATCCGAATACAGGGACTTGGTGGATCGAGTCGACAAAAACCAACACCTAATGCCCGATCTAAAAACGCTCAATGGATTCGTGTACAGACGTAGTGAGTACGCGAGCGGTGACGAAGCACAGGAGCAGCAGGCTTGGAAGTTATGGGTTCCGGCCGAGCTTTCGACTGACTTGATTAAGCGCGCCCATGAACATCCGCTTTGCGCGCACGGAGGAGTCGCTAAAACACTCCACCGTCTTAGGATCTTATTCTTTTGGCCTAAGATGACTAAACAAGTCAGCGACTATGTTACTTCCTGCGAGATATGCAAGCAGTCGAAAGCTCCTAACCAATGCCTCCGACCGCCTATCGAAAATCGCTTTGTCTCCGATCGCGTTTTCCAACGGCTGTACATGGATCTATTGGGACCGTTTCCGAGATCCAAGACAGGCAATATAGGAGCCATCGTGCTCGTCGACCACCTGTCGAAGTTTACTTTTGTGGAGCCAATTCGGAAGTTTACCGCAGAGGTTCTGACCAGTTGGCTCGAGGATAGAGTGTTCCTCGTATTTGGAGTTCCAGAGTCGGTGATGACTGACAACGGACAACAATTTAAGGCGAACGTCTTCAATTCGATGTTGGAACGATACGGGGTGCAGCATTTATATACAGCCGTATATTCGCCCCAGGCTAACGCCTCCGAGCGAGTCAACCGTTCCATCGTGGCCGCCATAAGAGCGTACGTACATCCATCTCAGCGGGACTGGGACAAATGTATTCCCCATATAAATTCCGCACTCCGATCGTCCCACCACACATCGATTAAAGCGTCGCCTTACTTTGTTGTCTTTGGCCAACACATGGTCACTCACGGGAGCACTTACGCCCTCCTCCGGAACCTCCACCTCCTCGGAGACGACCACACTCCCTTGAACCCTAGCGACAAACTGGCGCTTATCCGGCAGCAGGTACAACAGAACCTGCATGTCGCCTACAGTAAGCATGCCAGCCACTACAATCTACGCTCTCGACAAATTGAATTCCAGCCTGGAGATGAAGTGTTCAGGCGGAACTTTGCTCAAAGCAATGCCGCCGCCCACTACAACTCCAAGCTAGACTTCAAATTTGTCAAGAGCCGGATCGTCAAGAAGGTTGGCAACAGTCGTTACTTGCTGTCGGACCTACAAGGTAAGACAATTGGCATCTTCCACGCCAAGGATCTGCGTCGCTAACCAAAGTTACTGTAGGCAGAACTCACAACAACGAGTGCCCTCCAGCAGAACATGTGGGGGGTTTTGTCGGACGTCCGTGCAGTATACGGGGCACTGCACCACCATCCGCATATACCCAGATCTCTTTTCCGTGCATACAGGAAAAGATATCTGCCCTGTAACGAGTACCAGTTGAGGTGCTGCCGGCCGTTTCCTTGGGTGAAATTCCATCACAAGTGAATCGGTCGAATTTATATTCGCTCTGTTTACTTGTGATGGAATTTCACACTGGGAACGATCGACGGAACGTCAACTGATACCGATTTCCACCCAGAGATGGCGCGCGCGACAGTGCGGAATTTTGCAAACGGAACACGCATGACATTGGCTGCGCCCGGAAGACGCAATCGATTCGGAGCGGTTGGACAGCTTATTGCGCTGACATATAAATCCACGATTAAAACATTCCACCGAATCGAACATATTTTTTGCAATTTGCTGAGAGTGCTTGCCAACGATCTCGCTATGTGGCAGACGCTAAAAAGGCAAAAGGCATGCTGTGCGAGCACACGACCGCTCCGCAACGGTTACGTCTTCGGAGCGGGGCCATGCAAGTGTTCCGGTTCCAGAATTCCGTTCTGCAGTGCGACTCGACGTCGGCCATTTCCAAAAGTGCCGCCGCCGTGGTCAGTCGACAGAGGAATTCTGGTGAGTAAAAAAAAAAAAAAGAAAACACAAAGAAAAAGAACGAATAGTAACGTTTCCATACAGATTTTCCAAAAGTGCCGCCGCCGTGGTCAGTCGACAGAGGAATTCTGCATTTCCAAAAGTGCCGCCGCCGTGGTCAGTCGACAGAGGAATTCTGCATTTCCAAAAGTGCCGCCGCCGTGGTCAGTCGACAGAGGAATTCTGTGCCGCCGCCGTGGTCAGTCGACAGAGGAATTCTGTGCCGCCGCCGTGGTCAGTCGACAGAGGAATTCTGTGCCGCCGCCGTGGTCAGTCAACGGATGAAGTTCTGATTTTCCAAAGGTGCCGCCGCCTGGCCACAGCCCCCGTGCAGCCCAGCGAAGCACGCGCCTTCGAGCGCCCACACACCGCCCGCCTGGCCACGACCTCTTTACAGCGTGCAGCCCAGCGAAGCACGGCCCTCGCGCCTTCGAGCGCCCACACACCGCCCGCCTGGCCACGACCTCTTTACAGCGTGCAGCCCAGCGAAGCACGGCCCTCGCGCCTTCGAGCGCCCACACAACGCCCGCCCGGCCACGACCTCTTTACAGCGTGCAGCCCAGCGAAGCACGGCCCTCGCGCCTTCGAGCGCCCACACAACGCCCGCCCGGCCACGACATCTTGACAGCGTGCAGCCCAGCAAAGCACGGGCCCTCGCGCCCTCGAGCGACCACACAACGCCCACCTCATGCCGAATCTCCGGTGCAACAGTCCGGTCAAGGTAAAATAAAACAAAAAAAGAAAATAATATCGTATTGAATTAGTATTAACAAAAAAAAAGAAAATAATATCGTATTGCATTAGTATTAACCGGGATGGGGAATATTCAAACAGACTAAAACAAAACAAAAATAATCTAATGTTAAAAGAAGCATTCGGGTGGTTTCTGATTATTCGTCACGAAATCTCTTTTCTGCAGTATCGGTACTGTGGAAAGTAAATAATAGCGAGAAAATCATGATAGTAATTTGAGAAAAAAAAAGAAAAAAAAAGGGAATATTCGACATAGAAATAAGAGATAAAGAGACACGTAGAACCAAACTCGTAATTGAAAGCGTTTTTTTTTTGGGAAATATTGAGTAAGGCACCCGATTCACGCAGAAGAGAAAGAAAAATTTAGCGACCGTATTCATGTGTTCCTTGCCTACGTCCTCTCACCCTCCTCCCATTTTAAGGCATGAACACGCGTTCAAGTTGAGTAGTGCAAGTTACGTACAGTTGGTAGTAAATAACTTTTTTTTGGAAACCGACAAAGTACTATACGTGTGTAGACAAATGAAAAAGAACATTTTTTTTTGCTTTTAAGTTGTGCTTATTAATTCGGGTTTGAGCGCTGTCCTTCTTTAATTTTTAATTTAATACATATTGTAGTTAATAATCAATCAGTCTCTAGGATAGCATAAATCAGATTTTTTTTTGTCATAGATCAATAGACAAAAGGGACGTATGATTAACTAAAGAATTGTTTGGGGTTTGTTTTTTTCAATTATGTTAGCCTGAAAATGAATATTAGTCATGAAAATTAGATTTAGGATCTTCTCGAAACGGAAGAGAAATATAACCAAAATTTGTATTGAATAAACATGGATAGAAGATAGAAAGAAAACGATTCTTTGCTTCCTGATCTTCTGAGGATTGCTTCCCTCCTTATTCGTCAAGGGGTGATCGCGCAATACAAATGCGCCGCGCGGTCTATGGTTGGGAGGGTTCGGCGTGGTGTCCCTCATTCATCTGGGATATCGTCTGCGCTCACCGGCAGGGAGGATTAGCCTCGAGGGGCGGGTATATATTTTTTTTTGTCCTCTTCCCGACCAGGTATTGTAGGGCATCGCGTGTCTTCCTCTTTTTTTTTGTAACTTGCGGAGCAGGAGCGGTTTTTCTTTTGAGACCCCGCCCACGTCTCACGGTAGCTGAGCTGGCCCGTGACGCGCGAACTTCGCCGTCTCCTGAGGAGGAATTAGGTACTGCGTACTCTGGCCGGTCTGAACGACCAAGCCACCTCGGCCTCCAACCCTTCGGGGAAAGCAAAATGTTACATGATATAAGTATGGATAATAGCAAAAATTCAAGTGAACAAAACGGAAATAACATTAGGGTGCTTCTTTTGGTCACCATCCCTCAACGACACTGCGATACTCGAAATTATGGAGGATGAGCTGACACCGATTGTACAACAATATAAAAATGTTATATTTCTTGGAGATTTCAACGCTACAGTTGGTAAAGCTGATTAGGATATGGAAGAAATACCTTGGGTCAACATTAAATTAGCCATGGAAAGAAGTTCGAAAGATAAAACCAAGAACAAAAGAGGTGAGCTATTAACACATTTGTTTCATTCACTCGGCTTAACACTAATTAATGGGCAAACACAAGAAGACAAACCAGGCCGAAGCTTCGCTTCGGTCCGGAGTCCGAAGCGTATATACCCTAGACTTGTACAGACCTAGTGGTGATACCAAAAGTCCCAATTGGCAACGACCATATGCATTAAAAGTGGGTCTCTTATATGGCCAGTTCATAGGGGAGGTTGGCACTCATTCAGTGGGATCTTGACCATTCTCAAAATCAATTAACTAACCCATTCTACAAATATTTATCCAATTTTTCAAGTCGCTAGCTTCATTCTATCGAAAATTAGCGTTTATTTGAAGTTTCACTAGTAGGGGAGGTGGGGGTTCCTTGAGTCGGATCTTGCCCAGAATTTCCATCAACCAATTAGATCCCCCTACAAACATTTAAACAAAATTTCAAGTCTCTAGCTTCATTCTATCGAAAGTTATCGCTTATTTGAAGTTTCTTTTGTAGGGGAAGTAGGGGTTTCGATGGTCGGATTTTACGTATTTTCAATATTAGTCGACTGGATCATACTACAAACATTTGACCAAAATTTCAAGTCGCTAGCTTTATTTTGTCGTAAGTTATCGCTTATTTTAAGTTTCATTTCTAGGGGAGGTAGGGGTTCCTTAGGTCGGATCTTACCCATCCTTAATGCCAACTAACTCAATCTCACTTTCAACATTTTACCAAAATTTCAAGTTGCTGGCTTCATTCTATCAAAAGTTATCGCTTACTTGAAGTTTCATTTGTAGGGGAGGTGGGTGTTCCTTGAGTCGGATCTTGCCCATTTTCAATACCAC
This sequence comes from Chloromyia formosa, assembly GCA_964017055.1. Taxonomy (NCBI): domain Eukaryota; kingdom Metazoa; phylum Arthropoda; class Insecta; order Diptera; family Stratiomyidae; genus Chloromyia; species Chloromyia formosa. Next base: position 57,554,410 of record OZ024816.1, on the reverse strand, counting down.
CAAAGTAGGTCTTATTAGCAACATTCCACCAAATTTTCAACTTGCTAGTATCATTTTTCCGAAGTTATCGTAATTAAAGAATATTTAATTTTTGGAAATTTGTAGGGGAGGTAGGCGTTCCTTTGATCTGATTATACCCAACTTACATAATCTTAAGCAGCTTCTCACTTCAAGGTTACACGCCAAAAATCAGGTATCTACGTCAATTGGTTCAGGAGTTATAGACAAAAAACCTGAAAAGTAGGGTAGTACGGGGCTCTTTGTAAGAAAATTACCGTTAGTTTTCAACTTATAAGTTTTATTTTCCCAGGAGAGTA